>SKCR01047998.1:0-58812 GCA_019454045.1 Zanthoxylum bungeanum | reverse complement strand
ATCCTAGTCACTTCAAGTTCTCCATCTCCATAGTTTAAGACCACATCTTTAGTTCTCTCAGATACTAATAGATGTTCTTAATCTTCAATCCAGTGACTATCACTTGGATTGACCCGATTGTGACTCCATATGCTCAAGCGGTTGAGACACCATATCAAGTACATTTTAAATGTCAATTCCAGAGAGTGTTAACCAACTCCAAATCTATCCCAGTAGATCTTTATCCCTCGAAATAGGTGTGTTACTCCCAGAATTCTACGGAGAATTTCTATTGAAAGAATATCTATGAAAGTCAAGCTTCATCAATTGCTTTATGGGAAGTTCATTGTCAGTGCCCTCTCCCACTAACCTCTTATATACACAAGAATTATTTTGTTTTGAGTCAAATCATAAACCATTATGATTATTTCAAAACGACAGTTCCAAGAACCTTATGCTTGTTTCAATCCAAACATGGATCGAATAACCCGCAAACCTTGTTTGTCGGTTTATACAAAATCGTCAGGATGTTTGTAAGCATCCTCCAAAAGGGTTCCTTTTAGGAAAGCGATTTTGATCTGCAACTGACACATTTCATAAATGAAATATGCAGTTATCTTCAAGCATCTTCAAAATGGATTTACCCACGGCAACAGGTAAAGGTTGAATCGTTATTAACACATGTTGATAACGATACCTTTCCGTCAAAAGCCCAGCTTTGTACGTTGGTATGTTGCCTTCCATGTATGTCTTCCTTGAAGACGTTTAATGTACCAATAGGCACAATGCCTTGTGGTACAACAACTAGTATTCAATAGTTGTTATACATGGAATCCATTTCGGATTCATGGCACTTTGCCATAATAGGGAGTCGATACCTCGTATCACTTCCTCAAAACGTAGTCGGTGGATATACCTTCATAAGATTGACATCTTATGAGGTTAGATCAGAAACCCATAACCTAGGTTGTTATCTGACTCTATCCGATCTACTCAGTTCTTGTGTATTAGATTAATGGTACAGATTCATCATTGATGAACTATTTGTGTTCCATTACGGACCTTGTGCCTTGAACAGTATTACTCCGATTTCATCGAGTATCACTATCCTCCCACTGACCACTGCATATCGGTATTCCTCTCAGGAAAAACCGCATGTGAGCAACAATCACATTGTTCTCATGTGAGATTTATAAGTACTATACTTATGGTTTCCCTTAGGATAACCTATATTGGCACTTATCCAATTTGGGTCCTTAGTTTGGTATCATCCAACGTTATGCTTGGTATTCCCAAATTATCAGGAATGAGAAACCTTATTCTTCCCTGTTCATATCCTATATGACATCTGTCAAACAGATTTATATGGAACCTTATTCTAAATAAGTTATTGCACTGTTAAAACTTATCCGTTGAAGGAAATGGTAGCTCAGAGCGACTCTTGATTAATCTTATCATGTCTAACATGATTCGGTTAATCCGTTCGGACACACCGTCACTTTGACGTGTTCGGGAGGAGTCCTCATTTGAAAGAATACTATACTCTTTCAAGTACTTATGAAACTTACTGCTTAAGTATTTTCCAATACGGTCTTACCGTGGCGGCATAATACTATACCCGATCTGTTTGTCTATTTCGTGTCGAAACTCTAAAAAGTTTCCGATGTGTTCTTAAAGAAAACACAGGACCATAACGTGATGCACATCCGTTTAGGTCACGAAATATTCATGTTCACATCTAGCCTAGCTAGATATGGGCCCACTTACTTCACCATGAATAGGGCTAACAGGTCGGTGGCCTTATACTATTACCAAGTAAATAGTATTTTAGGTACTTACCTAAAAACTAGATTCGCAGACCTTATTTGAATAGTCAAATCAGTCCTAGTACCCACTCTTCAAAAGTGTGGATATACGAGTCTCGTTAAATTGTGTCCTAGACAACAATGCCACAAATAAGTCTCTATTGATCAAATCAATTTGAGCTATTTATTTGTCATTTTATATGTTTGAGATTTTATTTATATTCAAAATATAAATTCTGTTATTTACATCTAATGTATTTATCTCAGTATCATCTTTATATAATAAAACACTTAGTGTTCTATAATATAAAGGTTTTATCCGCAACGGATTAAACACTGATATAGAGATAATGTCTCTAGTCAAACTAGTTACATTATAACAGTTCCTAATTTAAGTATATACCCAAATGGTAGTTCCTAAACTTATGTATCTACGGTCGAAACAGCGACTTTCGTCTCGTTTCCGATTCGCAGAACAATCTCAGCTTGAAGTCAGTATCCTGCTCAAAGCAGATTCTGAACATCAATACATATATTTTATGTACCACACTAAGTATTTAAAATCTAATTTCAATACTAGCTGTGAACATAACTAAGACAAATATTTTTAAAGTTAGAGCCTCGCCCTTTCTTTAATTCCTTCGTGTCTGCCATATCCAAATGGTAGTCACTTTGGGATATGTCAATTATCCTTTCAATATTTCAGAAACCTTAGGCCAAGCCTTGGGTTCTTAGAATATCGAAACGATGTGCACCTCGTGCTACATGCCCAATTGCAAACTTTGACTTTATCTCCTCTAGAATAGTCAATTAATTCTCCAAGAATTATAAATTGCAATTTTAATACTTCTTAAATCTAAAATTAGATTTATCACAAGTATATTAAATTAAGCATTAAAGTCATCATCACATAAATCTTCCAAAGATTTTATGCTCTACTTATTTTGCTTAATTTTGGGCTTAAGGTATAATAAGTTATTTTATCAAATAAAGTAACCTATTATTTATTCCCAATTTGAAATTAAATCATTTAAAATATTTCAATCCCAGATTATATTTTAAATATCCAACTTTTCAATTTTATTTTGATTACAATAGTCCAACTATTTAATCAACGATAGTGGTACTATACATATTATAATGATTATAATAGTCCAACTATATAATCAAATATAATCCAAATTAATTAACCTCAATTACATTGATTACTATAATCCAATTATAAAATCAACTGTAAACTGAAATTAATTAATTCAAATATATTGATTAATATAATCCAATTATATATAATCAAGTACAATACAGTCAAACTGTTTATTAAAACAACAATTTAAATATTAGTCCAACTAACATTTAATCTAATGAAGAAATAATTTAAATGAGCGTGTATGGCGAGTAATTGAACGAGTATTGCAAATTCAATTCTTGCCTCCCACTATTTTTCGTCGAGCCTCTAACCCTCTGTCGAGAACTCGGGAAATCGTGTTTCCTAGTGGGCTAGGATCCCGTTAAATATCACACAATCTTGACTTTGGCCAACAAATTGTATGATAATTAACTAGGTAGATCTCTAAGATCAATTGGATCTCATCCAACTCCTAGATCCAGTAGGTGGACATCCAAGTCCCAAACATATATCTTATATATGCCTATACATCGAATGTATACCCTAACCTTTTTCCTCTGAATCAACTAGGCCTTGGCTTTGGCACAACAAACCTAGTGATCCCAGTCAAGCGCGGACCCATTGACATGGAAGCTTCGTAATCAATGTCAATGGACAAGAAGTGGTCTTGACTTTGGCCAACAAACCACAACTTGGACACGACACCGATATGGAACAAAGCCTCGTGATTAAAACACATCTTCGACGGACAAGGGCTTGACTTTGGCCAACAACCCCTGCCAATCTCAGATCTTGAGTAAGAATCACTCAATGGAAGGAAAATAAACGCTTGATATTTAACGAGGGTTTTTCGCATGCAAATTGGCTACCAATTTTAATTATATTTGTTAAGGTCTCATCATCATACACCCTTAAACATGCATTCTAAACACATAATAAAGCGCATATGTAAAATAATAATGATATGCGGATGGATATTTTACACATTGATCCTAGATCAAATCTCTCATTTTCTCTCTCCAAAGCTAGCACATGTATTTCTTCTACCCGTTACACTACACTTCTAAAGAAACCTCATTTACATGGAGGGGAATAGGTGAGAAGAGAATACAAAGAATATGAGGTGAAAAGGCTGGACACGCAGGTCCAATTAATAAATCAAATTTATTACAACAATTTCTAAAATTGCCCCACCCATCTAATATCCATCCGATATACATTATTCAAACATCACAACCATGTATTCATACAAGCATGTTATCAATCAATCAAATTAATTAATCTTGATAATTAGTGATCATCCAATGTTCAAACAACGATTTGATTTTGTTCGAGTCAAACTCGTATTGCGAACACGTACTCAAAGTACAATTTCTCAAATAAAATTAAATTACATGATTAAATCCAATTTAATATGTATTTAATTCTAATTCATTATTTAATTCCAAATTAAATATTACACTTTATAAAATAACCTTTACGACTTAAATTCCAAATTAATCGTTACGGGTCTCAAAGCCCGATTAATATCAATATTAATTTAATTAAAGTCCAATGGGCTTTTAATTAATTTCTAGAGGCGTGGACTTTTGGTCAACTCAGGTCAAACCCGCAACCAAAGTCCAATCCGAGAGTTACCCCATAAGCCCATAAATCAATCTTGGCCCATTAGACCCAATTGAACTTTAAAGGTTCATTAGTTGCATTTGGGCTTTATGGTTAAGGTTTTGGGCCCAATTGGATCCAATCCATTTGGCCTAAACCCAACTTGATAAAATCAAGCCCAATAGGCCCAATTACAACATTAGAAGCTCAAATCCAATTTAAGCCTAAATAATTAAATTTCATGAATCCAATTCCGCAATTTAATTACCTAAAGTGCATTACATGATTAATCAACTAAATCAACATTTCCAAAACACTAAATTAGTCCAATTAATCATACTCAATTCATTATTATATGTCCAACACACAAAATGAAAAATCAACCCATTTACATGCTTCAAAGCTCTCGGCCAAGGAGGGATTTTGTGTCCGATTTGGTTTCAATCCAATCGAACCTACAATCGACATTAAATCAACATCCTAAATGATTTCATACACATCCAATGTCACAAAATCAAAAATACCAAGACATTAGGGCAATAAGTCCAATTCGGCCAAGGTGAAAATTTTGGGGTTTTTGTCCAATTCGAAATCCAATCCAATTCGATTCAAATTAACATCAACCTAATAGATTCCAACTCATCAAATGAATCAAAAATCAAAAATTCCAAGAATCCAAAATACATATACATTCGGCCAACTCATGAAATTTGGGGAAAATAATTCCAAATCAATTTTCAACAAATTGGTCCAACCAAAATGAAATTAAACATGTTATAAGCATACTTAAACAATCAATTTATTCAAATCATGCTCAACAAACATTTACCCAAATTTAAAGTTTTGGCCAACAATAAGCAAATTGGGGAAAATCAATCCAATTAATTTTTCTTCAAATTGATTACATATAACTCTAAGTTATTCATATACAAACATTCTTAAACAAACAATTTGTCAAAATCATGCTTAAATCAAAAAGCCCCAAATTTTGCTCAAGAACCCTAATTCGTTTTTATGCAACCAATAGCTCTGATACCATTGTTGAGTTTCAATCAAGTCCCAAAAATCATCAATCATGCATAAAAACGAGTGAATACACATCAAAGGAGGTGCGGAATAAACTCACATTGATGGGTTTTGATGAAATGAAGAACAAGATGCGTTTATGCCTCTTTCAAGCTCACGGCAACAGCTCTCCAAGGCAGTGGGCTGCTCGGTGGTGACTGGTTCGGCTTCTTCGAGGTTCGGCCATTGATGAACACCATGGAAGCTCAAAGCTTCAAGCTTTCCAAGCTCACAAATTCGTTTCCCTATCACCTAATATAATCCATGTGTGTGCTAGCACTACTCTTCTTAATTTGCTTCTCACAATTCAGTCTAACCAAAAAAAATAGAGAAGAAATCGGCTTGAAGCCGTGAGAGGGAGAAGAGAGAAAGATGAAGGGTTTTTGGCTCCAAAAGCCTAAAACCGTGAATCACCAAATGAGAGAGAGAAAGTGTAAAAGCTTTTATATTTTCCAAAAATTAATTAAAGCCATTTACCACTTTTTATTTCTATTAAACAATTCATTTTACTTTTCAAAAAAGCAAAGTCAAAAGGTCAAAAGCAAAAAGCAAAAATGCTTTTCCATCATCTATCACTTTTTCACATCAAGTCACTTTAATAAAGTGACAACATGTCATGTCACATCACATCACTCAAAGTGACAAGTGATTTGACAATTGATGCGACTAGCGATTTGACGCTTGATGTGACTTGCGTGCCGCGCTCGAATTCGAAATGCGAATGCGCTCGCAATCACTCTCGGGCTCGGGTTCGCTAATTCTAATTAACGAATTTTCCGTCGCGTCGTAATTAAATGATTACGCCTAGCGAAATCACTATTCACGTCCGCTAACGAATTAATCTAAATTAATTCGTTCGCCCGAATTAAAATCTAATTTTATTCCAAATTAATCGTTCTCTCTCTTTAATTAATATTTTATCCCAGATAAAATATCTCCGCAATTAATCCCAGATTAATTTTCTCTCTCTTCTAATTAATCCTAGATTAATTAAGTGCGAGTTATACATCATCGGTGAATCTTCAGGAAGCGACCCATGAGATCTCCGGATATGTTGGCAGTAAATACGGTCGTCGGATTATCTGAACACGTAAGTACCTCGTACTACATTTATACCGATTTACAAGACAAGGTTTGCTTCTAGCAAAGCGCCATGCCTACCCAATTCTCCAGAATATTCTTACAGGAATATTAGATCTGTATCAAGCGTAGTATACCGTAGTATTGTGTATATCGGCCCAGTATCGGATAGTCACGTGTTAGGGCTGGGGCTGGATAAGTGTATGCCCCGTCCGAAGCACATGTCGGATGTCTGGTAACTAGTCTCTATAATCGGATATGTATGACCTAGTCATAATATCCCGATGGTTGCGCAACACTTAAGAGAACTAATACAGTATCCTGCGTGACATCATCTTCAATATGACTGAAGTGATATTTCCGTCTTGACATCACACCCAATACACTACGACTCTCTGATAAACCCAGAAGTGGTGTACGTAGAACCGGTTAAAAGCCCTGTACCACCAAGACCAAAGTCTATCGATTATCGTAAGTTTTAGCGATGTAAGTCTCAGGTTAAGACCATACACACCTACCTTGATTTCGGCCTCCCATAGACACATAGTCATTATACCAATGGGATTCCGAGGGGTCTATCCAGAGCGAAGCTGTTTCCCGTACCATCGGTGAAACACGACCTCCTATCGCACTTGCATAAGTATCCAATACTTATATATATGAGAACTATGCCGTTGTGCCCTCACAACGCGCACAAGTGCAATACTAGCCTATTCCGCATTATCGATGTCCTGTCTCGATAATACTCCGGCTAGGGATATTTAATGATTAATCCTTCAGGGATTGATACTGTCTCATATCATTCTCAATCCAGGAACTAATCATATGGACCTCTCTTCATTTATACATTTATGGTGATCTAATCACTAATGATGAGAGTGCAATTTCCTTGTCACATAGTTAATTTGTACAACAACACCGTGATCTGTACAAATAGTGACGCTATGGGTCATTTTGTCCAACAGTTGCACAGTTATGACCCATAATGTCACTATTTGTACAGATCATGGTGTTGTTGTACAAATTAACTATGTGACAAGGAGATTGCGCTCTTATCATTTGTGATTAGATCACCTAGATGTATAAATGATAGTGGTCCCCTATGATTAGTTCCTGGATTGAGATGATATGAGACAGTATCAGTCCTCGAATGATTAATCATTAAATATCCCTAGTCGTAGTATTATCGAGGGACATCGATAATGCGGAATAGACTAGTATTGCACTTGTGCGCGTTGTGGAAGTACAACAGCATAGTTCTCAAATATTTAAGTATTGGATACTTATGCAAGTGTGATATGAGGTTGTGTTTACCGATGGTGCGGAAACAGCTTCGCTCTGGATAGACCTGTAGACATTGCATTTTCGCATGTGAAACCCGATGATGAGTCTTAGTTGGAGGCACTACCTTTTTAGTTAAGGATATTGCGGGAAACGGAGGTCGGAAGGGGAAATTCAGAATAAGTACGTCATCAGATTCATTTCGCAAGTTCACTGTTTTCGTTCGTGCTGCCTCCGTTACTTCGTTCGAACGTCAAGCAGATTATGGGCGTTCATGTAGCGTTCGAAGGGGCGTTCGAACGACGACGGTATTTCTGGTTTTACTGCTATGCCCACACGCCCAAGGCCCTTAAACTACACCCAAATTAAATCAAATATTAATTAAATTAATCATTGAATTAAATAAAATAATTAAACCATTTACCAATTAAATAAAACATAAAATATAATCATACCTAATTTAGATAAATCAAATATATTAACTTCCTAACTAAACAAAATCACATACTAAATTAAAAAGATGTCATGCCTAATTAAAATCAATTATAACAAATTAAAGATATTGACTTCCTAATCTAAACCAAATTTGTCCCCCATCAATCTTTGACATTCCTTGCTCAACACTAAATCAAATCCCTTCCTTGTGAGACAAGGTGAAGCCCTAGCCATTCTCTATATAAACAACCCCTAACCAAGACATGATTCCCCTAGCTCATTCACACATATCCACATAAAGAAAAAAGCCTCTCCATTCACACCTAATATATTCAAGAAACAACCTAGAATTTTCCTCTCCTCCTCCTCCCTTTCCACTGAAAACAACACTCCCCCTAAACACTCTCCATAACCAAAAATCACAGCCCCTATACAGCCCTCATAACCACCAAAAATCTCAGCCCTTTAGCCCTTAAAGACACCAATAACAGTAGCCTAAATTCAGCAAACATAGTGACCAGAAAACGTCACCGGAAGAGCAGCGGAATAAAGTAAAAATAGCAGCAAAAGATGGAGAACGACGACTCAAAATAGTAAGACAACGAACGAGAGCAGTGAACCAGTGAACCGGAAGAGTTACGGAGCAACCACCCTTCCGATTATCGTGTACCGTACATCCGAGAAGTGATTTAAAAGGTTAGACCTGAGGGCACTTTTCTCATTAGTTTATATTCGTCTTTTGATTGTTTATTGAATTCTATTCGCATGAGAGTCATTTGTGGATGCATTTTGTGGCTTGAATGAAATGGAAAATGTGTCGCCTCTTGTGGTATATAGGATGGAAACTCGGATATAAATTTCATAGCCGATTCCGAATGGACGGTAGTATGATCTGTACTCGGGATACAACTCCACGTACCACTTGAGTAAATGGCACATTCTTTTGTTTTATGTTGCTTTGATTTATTTATTTTTCGTTAATTGAATTCTGCATGTTACTTTTGTATGTATGATACAATCGAGCGCATGGGCTTAGTAAGTCGGATTAAAGGTCCCCTATTTGGACGGGTTAAAATCCTTTACCATAATGTTTTGCTGCGCGGTTGATGTGTGTGTCGGGTTGGATATAAGATATGTTCAATCGGGCATACTAAGTTTGATGTGATTGCCTTTATTTTTGTATGTATGATACAATCGAGCGCATGGGCTTAGTAAGTCGGATTAAAGGTCCCCTATTTGGAGGGGTTAAAATCCTTTACCATGATGCTTTGCCGCGCCGGTTGATGTGTGTTGGTTGAATGCAAGATATGTTCAGTCGGGCATACTAAGTTTGATATTATTGTCTTTATTCTTTGTATGCATGATACGATCGAGTGCATGGGCTTAGTAAGTCGGATTAAAGGTCCCTTATTTGGAGGGGTTAAAATCCTTTACCACGATGCTTTGCCGCGTCGATTAACGTATATTCGGTTGAATGTAAGATGTGTTCAATCGGGTATATGAAGTCTAAGGTCATTGTCTTTATTTTTATATGCTTTGAGATAAGCGCATGGGCTTAGTAAGTGAGATGAAAGGTCCTCTAATTGAAGAGGTTAAAATCCTTTGCCACGATGCTTCGCCGTGCCTCGTATTTCGCTATTTGCTTTTTATGTATGTATTGCGTCACATTTTGTGCATCAGGTCTGTTCCCGTTCGAACACGTTATCGAACGCTATACAAACGTGAACCTTCTGTTTCCCGTTCGAACGTATTTTACAAACGCTACTCGAACGCGCATGCATTTTGTTTCATCAGGTCTGGATCCGTTCGAACGCGTTATCGAACGCTATACGAACGCGAACCTTATGTTTCCTGTTCGAACGCGTTTTACAAACGCTACTTGAACGCGCATGCATTTTGTATCATCAGGTCTGGTACCGTTCGAACGCGTTATCAAACGCTACACGAACGCGAACCTTCTGTTTACCGTTCGAACACGTTTACGAACGCTACACGAACGCGCACACACTAAACTAAGTCTGTCTCATCATATTTCATGCACAATTGCCTTTTGGGTGATCTCCCTTGCATTATGTAGCCAATCATATTATTTGTATTCCTGCATTTATCCATTCGATGTGTTCTTGGGATGATATTCAAGCATGATTAGGCTATTAGCATGTTATTTGGTTAATATATTCATGAGACAGTACTCAAGCATGATTAGGTTGTTCTTAGTTTTCCCTATCATATGATTGAGAAATGTTCGTGAGATTGCCATGTGATGTTGCATGTTGTGATGATTAATTTCATGCATGTGGATTTAGAAGCATGATACTCTTGGAAATAAGTGTTACTTAGGCCTGATTAAATTATACACAAATCCTTTCATTACAAGTGACATAAGTAAGGGACCATTCCGAACCCAACGGTTTGAGGTCTTCCCTTGCGAGGGGTGAGTGCGGCTTTAAATCTTATTTTCCCGGTTCACACCGGGTGGCGACTCCATTATTCTCCGGTTTAGTCCCCCGTGGCTACTCCGTACTCCCAACCGGGCCGCGAGCCTGGGACAGCATGCGTCGCCCAGATCCTGTGTCCCACAGTCTGGCGACTCCACTAAGGATAGAGAATCGGCCCCGAAATATTGTCTTGTAATGTTTGGATTTATGTTCTAATGGACCGTGTCTATAGTGGATAAAATGAGGGTTTAATCAAGGGCATCTTGAGGCTAGGTAATGGTTTGGTGTCTTTCTTCATTCACTACATTCCTAGAAGGAAAAGCTGTGAAGGCACCTATATGGCCATCTACCCTTAGCCTATTGTGATGGACTAATTTGGAGGACTCGTTGTTTATTCCTGTCACCAATCGATAAGAGCCTAAGAGGCTAGGGTACTTAAGAGAGCCTCGCTCCACCCTCCCTCTGGGGAATCTACAACGGAAAATCCATTTGACAGTCAGTCACACACCATAGCTCATTGGCACGTACCTTAGTGTATAAAAAAGGGTGCGCTCACTTGGTCGCTCGAACCCTTGATTGGGGAGACCTAGTTGTGGGCCATCCTTCGCCGTGAGAGCCTTTGTCTACACTCTTGCGAACCCACCCATAGACCGGGTTTGTATGGTTAAAGTAACAATTATTTCCTTGAATATGTGCTTGTGGACCATCCTCATTTGGATGCAGTTGGACCATTGTCAGAAATGCGGACTTGCTGAGCCATTTAAACTGGGGCGAGTTCGTACCTTATGACCATTGGGCCCAAAGCTTCTGAAATGTTGATGGGCCATTCTGTAGAAATTATTGTTTTATGTTTGCATTATCTTTCTTTTATGCTTGTGTTTGGGAACATCGCCGTTTGGATCCATTTGGACCATTTGTCATGTGATATGGGCTTGTTGGGCCATTTAAACTGGGACAAGAACATATTTTATGACGATTGGGCCAAAGGCTTCTAAGTGTTGATGGGCCACTTTGTGCTTGTGTTCGGAACATTACCATTTGGATTTAGTTGGGCTCCTTGCCATGAGATGTGAACTTGTTGGGCCATTTAAACTGGGACGAGTTCACTCCTATGACAGTTAGCCCAAAAGCTTCTAAAATGATAACGGGCCGATTTGTTTGAAAATTTTAGTTGATTTAGTATGTTAGATATGTTACATGCATCTCATGCACCCCATGCATACATACATCATGTTAACCCTTGTGTTCTGAAAGCCATCATAGATTCCCGTTGGGTTAGGGAAAATGGAAGACTCACGAAAATACTGGGAACAGACATGAGTGAATCAGGTATTGAGGTATCCCGTATGGATCAGTTGGAAAACGGTCTCGCCAAGGTCACTGAACAATTGTAAGCCTTGACTACTGCCATGAAAAATATGGATGTGCCCCGTGCTGGGGGAAATTCTGAGAATATGAGGCGTGAGGAGCCTCCGAACGGGTTAGGGGATGATATACCCACTTTTGATGATGACATGGCAGAGTATGCAACAGGCAAAGTGATTGGGTCTCATGCAGAATTTCAGAAGCTTCAGGATCAGGTTGAGTCAGTTACCCGTAAGATGAAGGGTAAGGACGAAGAATTACTAGACTATGAGACGATGGCTTTTGAGGAACAGTTGTCTGCTCAGTTCAAGATGCCGGATATGGCCAAGTTCAATGGGAATGGGGATCCGAGGGTCCACCTCCGACAATATGTGTCAGTTTTGAGTTCAGTGGGCCTAACACAACGCCAAGCTCAGAAGATGTTTGGGATGTCACTTGAGGGGGCACCCGTAGTGTGGTACCATAGCCTTGAAAGAAAGGTTAAGGAGGATTGGAGGGAATTGGCAGATGTATTCCTGAAACAGTATGTTACAGACTTAGAGATTGACTTGTCACTCCGTGATTTGGAGAACACTAAACAGAAGCCAGAGGAAAGTTTCAAAGAGTATGTGGATCGCTGGAGAAGCCAGCTTCTGAAAATGCAGACTCGGCCCTTTGAGAAGGACCAGATTAAAATGATCATCAAGGGCACTAAGCCCTCGATCTATGGCAAGTTGAGGAGGATGACTTCAATGATTGTGGATTTCCGACATTGAGGGAAACTGTCATGGATATTGAGGAAGAAGAGGCTGAAAACAGAAAGTTTTATGGCCAGAATAGGAGGAATGTTGGAGGGCATTCTGAGACCAAGCCCGTTACTACCGAGATTGCTGCTATTAAGAATAGGCGCTTTTCTAACTTGGGTATACCCTTGTCCAAAGTGCTTGAGAAGCTGACCAGGCAAGGACTCTTAAAACTCTTGGAACCTAGACCACTCCCAAATCCTCCCCCACCAAGCCTCAATATGAACCGCTACTGCCACTTCCACCAGCAACCTGGCTGACCGGCGTAAACACACACGTATAACGCAAGCGCACGTATCGTTCAAGTAGTATAAAAATATCGATCCCACGAGGACTTAATTCCTACTGTTGTTATTAATTGTTGATACTATTTATTTACAAATATCTAATAAGATGATTGATTGATTTGAAAGGATGATGATTCTAAAAACAAGTAAAAGAAATTGAAAGAAGATTAATGAAGATTAAAACTATATAGGGTTGTGAATTCTTCCAATATTATTAAAAGATGAAGTAGTTATATCATAGTTGGGTAAATTATTGAATTATTAATCTGGAACACTAAATTATGTAAAAGCCTCTTCCGAATGATCATTTACAAATACCTAGTATAATCCAATTGAACCATATGTCTATGTCAATTAAATTACCTAGATTCATTAAGATTGAGTTCCAATTATGACTACCCCCGCCCAACAGGTATATTCATATCCTGTAAGGAAATCTATTAAAAGGGTTATCTATCTTAAGGAAGATCGTGGGTTATTGAGTTTGTGGTCTTTAACTTAAAATCCTATGTCTAGTTCATTTTAAGTTTATCTAAATCAATTTTATTAATGGCCAATTAATAAAAAGGCATTAAGATTATGACTCAATAAATAACTCTTTTAAATTACTCAAACTATAATCTAACCCTTTTAAAACCGGTTATATTAGATTTTATCACAACCCTAGATATTTAATTTAGTTACAATACATAGCTAAAACTAATAAAAACTTAAAAGACATAAAATGAAATTGCTGAAAAGTAATAAAAAGAAATGCTAAGGTAAAAGGAATTAACTTCTACTATTTACTATTTAGATATCTCCCAATAATATAATATATAATCTTGTGATATTTTAAACCAACCGTCCGGAATGGCGGTATCCTGATTAAGTCAAATTCAAATATACCAGCCATAAGGCGGAACAGAAATATAAACTTAAACCAACCGACCTAGAATGGCGGTATCCTCATTAAGTCAGGTTTAATTAGTTTGAATTGAATAACCAACCGACCTAGAATGGCGGTATCTTTTTATTAATTCAGATTTTAAATAGTTTATATATTATATTTTAAGGGAGATTAATCTAAAAAGCAAAAGTAAAAGAATTACCTTATTACCTCAGCATGGTGAGGTTACTCCCTCATGGTTGAATAGAATTACTACTACAAAACGTAAATAAAACTGAATATATGAAGAAAATATGAAGATATCTCTATTATATAATTATTTACAGAGGATTTGGTACATTTGAAACTAAAAATTCGAAATCTATTTATAGGCAAAAAAATCTAATTTTTTATTATTATTTTTCTGATTTTTATTACTTATTATTTTATTATTATTTTTTTGGATCGCTGAATTTTCGACACGTGGCATGGTGTGCTAAAAAAGACGGCTCGTTGAATTTTTGACATGTGGCATGGTGGTGCAATTACCAAAATACCCTCGGTGTCGGGACGCCCAAAATTACCAAAATACCCTTTTCGTCAAATTTCACAGTTTTGCTCCAAATCATCACCTCCAGAATGTCTTGGAACTTTATTCGGTCGGTGTCGGGATGTCCCAAAATTACCAAAATACCCTTTGTGTCGGGACGCCCAAAATTACCAAAATACCATTTTTGCCAAATTTCACCAAATTTCACAGTTTTGCTCCAAATCACCTCCAGAATGTCCTGAAACTTTATTTATCTGCAAAATAACACAAAACACATCAAAATATTCACAAAACTCAAGAAACTATACAAAATATTAAGTTAAATGAGTGGGAATTAGTGATAGTTTTTTATCACTCATCACACCCCCAAACCTAACATTTTGCTAGTCCTCGAGCAAATAAAATAACATAATAAAATTTAAAACTAAGCCACTTTCGTAGGGATCACGATTGCATTTAGCATATGCAACAAGCCTTTAAACCCATAGGTGTCCCTAGTGGACGAGTTGTAGTCTCGTGAGGGTTTACAGCAATGATACCCACAAACATTTTACAAAAGTAAAAAGGAAGTGAAACTAATGAACACAAAAGCAAAAAGACAAGAGAATAAAGAAGTTAGTGACTAATCATGTGAAACTTCTACTCCAAGTTTACTAGTGTTTTGTTTCATTCTAAATTACTAAATAAGTAAATTCTCCCGATTATTTTTACCATTATTCATATACACAGCCAACAAAATATTAACAACTCATTTTTGCCCACAACGGTCATAAGTGCAGTTGATAAGAGAGTAATATTTTTGTCCTAAAGTTTTATCAGAATTCACATCTTTTTGTAGTCATGGAATAAATTTTCTGATTTTTCTGATTTTTTCTTTGATTATTTTCTTTTCTCTATTTTTTTATTTATATACAATATCTTCCATTTATGTAGCGAGCTTTAGGTCGGTGACTCCCAAACCAATTGGCTTTAGGGCATCAGGTGTTAAGACACCCCTAAGGACTTAATTACTCAGACTTCAGATATATATATATATAATAATATATATATATATATTTATTTATTTATTTTCTATCATCTTTTTGATCCATGTAACGAGCTTTGGGCCAATGACTCCCAAACCAGTTGGTTTTAGGGCACTAGGTATTAAAATACCCTTACAGACTTAATAACTCGGATCTCAGATGTATTTTTTTTTATTCCATTACTTTTTTTTGAGATGCTTCTCCAATTAAACTATAGCACTGAATATTACAATCTTTTCAATTTTATCCTATGTCCGTATGTTACCATGTATGTTGATAATATCTGCTAACTAAGTATATGAAGATCCATTTTAGTCAGTTTAATGGAGAATTTACAGATTAATAATTCAAAAGTGAATAAACAAAAATTAACTTGTTTTGAATTAGGTTTGAAATACGTCTCAGGAGTGGAAATTCCTTACACAGCTATTTCTTACCAATTTCATCTTTTTAGTCAACATAACAACCAGATATTTCTACTAGTCATAAAACTATAATTTACATGTTTTTTTTTTTTTAAAAAGGCTCTCGCTGACAAAGGATTGTTCACAACTAGGACTCCCCACTCAAGGGTTCAAGCGACCGAGTGAATGCACCTTTTTTATACCTTATGGTACGTGTCAACGAATTTATGGTGTGTGACTAACTGTCGAATGGACTTCTCATTGTAGATTCCCCAGAGGGAGGGTGGAGCGAGGCTCACTTAAATACCCAAGCCCCTTAGGCTCTTATCGCTTGTTGTCAGGAATAAACAACGAGTCCTCCAAACTAGTCTGTCACAACACGCTACAAGTGAATGATTATCTAGGTGCCTCCACAGCTTTTCCTTATAAAAAGGTGGTAGTGAGTGAAAGAAGACACCAAACCATCACCTAGCTTTAAATATGCCATTTTTTTTATTAATTTTTATTTTTTTGTATTTTTCGAAAAATTTTGGACTAAAAATAAAAACACAATACAAACAAGTACTATAACTATTCCTCACCCCCAAACCTAAATGAGACATTGTCCCCAATGTCTTAAACAGTAGAAGAAGAGTTTAGAAGATAATACCTGGTTGGCTGAATTACTACAAGCAAATTAAAGGTTAAGATCCAGATTAACACGACGCCTCTTACCACGATCATCATCAGACCATTTTATCTTTGAATGATAGGGTCAACTTGTGGTTCATAGGCTATGAGTTGGTCAAGTAGATCTGGAGCAGACCTAGCAGTAAAAAGGAGTTCTTTCATAGGTTTTGACACGAACCATTTCTCCGAGCATCATCAAGAAACACACAAAGAAAATCATAAAATCCATCAACATTGACCAGTCCAAGCGGTTTCTGGTGTATGTTCAGGTTCGCCCAAGATAGAACTATAAAAATTTCCTCTAATGTACCCAAGCCACCTGGCAAAGCAATAAAAGCAACAGAACGGTTAATCATTTCAACCAGTCGTTCAGACATACCTGGCACGATCAGTTCCTCTCCGTTTGATGATCCAATAAGATTAGCCTCTGCCAAGGGTTTTGGGATGATTCCCAAAACATGACTGCCTCCTTCTTGTACGACCTTTGAAACGATCCCCATTAGTCCAAGATTGCCTCCGCCATATATTAAATGCATATTCCTTGCAGGTAAGACTCGACCCAATTCTTGTGCTGCTTCTATGTATTGTGGTTTAGTACCAACAGTACTACCGCAAAACACACAAATGTTCTCAACTCGTCTTCTTGAAGTGGCTTCCATTTTGTTTTATGTATTTCTTTCTTAACTCTGGATGCCTCCAAATGTGCAATGACGGGCTGAATTTATAGTACCTGAAAAGAGTGAGTAATAATAGCACTAATATCTTTCAAATGACGTTTGTTAGCTAAACAACAAAAGAAATCGTGAAAGGTCAAAAAGTCTGGATCCTGTCTACGAAAATAAAGATAATTACGACAGAAAAGCAAATCAAAGCAATAATTAAGGCAACGGAATTGTGTATGCAATACGCCATTCGTTTAGTATAAATTCATTTAGGATGCGTCTCAAGAATTCATTCTTTACTTAGCCATCCCTAATGAATTATCTTTTATCTTTGCCAAACACCATTCCTTCTGTCTTATGCTTTGGTTGAGCTTTTCCTACAAAAATAACACACAAAACTCTACAACATGTATACACAAAATATAGAAATTATAATAAATTGCATGGGTTGCCTCCCTGCCAGCGCTAAATTTTTCGTCTTCAGCCAGACGTGACTGAAATCTATCTGTCAAGGAGGTTTCAGCGTCATTTTGGATGTCCGATTAAAGACATTTCCATGAGCGTTGCTTTTGAAAGGTCTCTTCCAACGGTAAAGTGGCAAAAAGAGTTTTGTCTCATTCAGTGCTCTTGCCACCTTTTTAATCTTTGTTGCTCCAGTGGTTCCTGAAAAGAAAGAAAGAAAATCAGGAGGTCTTGTATGGTGCTTGACTTGGAATGGAAGTTTCATTCTGTCAAACTTCTGTGTGATATCTTTAAATTGTACTCCCCAAAACAGCGATGTTTTTCCTGAATGATCTAGATCTTTGATAAGTTCAGACATTTGCTCCTCCATTTGCTCTGTTTCTTGCTCCACCTTTTCTTCACAAATGAATTTCAAATTTTCCTCGTTCAGTTCTTCATCTGTCATCTGTGAAATACATGCTTCCAAATTGTCAACCTGAGGATGAAAAGAAATGTCAGATTGTAGGTCTTCATCCTCTGATTTGGGTGAAATGATTGGCTCAGGTAGATCTTCTTCAAACATTTGTGCAATGGAATCTCCAAGATCTTTATTTTGAGGATACAGAATTCCATCCTCAATTGTTATTACAGTTGGTACAAACAACTCAGCTTCATCCTCGTCAGAGTCTGAATAATAAAAATCAAATTGAGACTTTGTTGGTTTGGGCTCCTGAACCGATATCTCAGATTCTTGATACTGCTCAGCCTCATCCTCTGTTATGATGTCATGATAGTCTCAGGATATTCGAAGGCTTCTTCAATAGTATTTGAATTTGCTCCGTGAGATATGTGATTCATGTTATCTGTTAATTGTCTAACTTGATCCGTCATCATCTGTATAGACGCAGCTTGACTCTGAATTTGTGCATCAAATTGAGCTTCTCGTTCCATGAATAATTTATGAACATGTCAACCCTCTGATCTTCCTCTGATGGTTCTGATTGTTGATGAAATCGTAGGTAGAAGGTGGATAAGATGGAAAATGTGATGATTCTTCGTACCTTGAATTATTCCAATAATTCTGCCACTCTGAAAGGTATATACATTGATCGCTCGGGTGGTTGCCATCAAAAATTACACATCTCCCCATTTCATTATGTTGAGCAAATGTAGTGTTGTTTGGTTCTGGCTTCCAGTGATAGTTGTTGGGCTTGACAACAGGCCTCAGAAAACTAGACTGTTGCTCCTGGATTTGGGTGTATCTTCTTCTAGTAAAGCTTGAAATTTTTCAAATGTTCCATTTTTTTAATCACCTGAAAACAAAAGAAAGAAATAAAAATTACAGATAATAATAAGAAAATTAGATACAAGTAAATTAGATAGCTTCAAAATTAATAACTCAAGAAAAATAAGTCCCCGGCAACGGCGCCAAAAACTTGATCGGCGTAAACACACACGTATAACGCAAGCGCACGTATCGTTCAAGTAGTATAAAAATATTGATCCCACGAGGACTTAATTCCTACTGTTGTTATTAATTGTTGATACTATTTATTTACAATATCTAATAAGATGATTGATTGATTTGAAGGATGATGATTCTAAAAACAAGTAAAAGAAATTGAAAGAAGATTAATGAAGATTAAAACTATATAGGGTTGTGAATTCTTCCAATATTAATTAAAAGATGAAGTAGTTTATCATAGTTGGGTAAATTATTGAATTATTAATCTGGAACACTAAATTATGTAAAAGCCTCTTCCGAATGATCATTTACAAATACCTAGTATAATCCAATTGAACCATATGTCTATGTCAATTAAATTACCTAGATTCATAAGATTGAGTTCCAATTATGACTACCCCCGCCCAACAGGTATATTCCTATCCTGTAAGGAAATCTATTAAAAGGGTTATCTATCTTTAAGGAAGATCGTGGGTTATTGAGTCTGTGGTCTTTAACTTAAAATCCCTATGTCTAGTTCATTTTAAGTTTATCTAAATCAATTTTATTAATGGCCAATTAATAAAAAGGCATTAAGATTATGACTCAATAAATAACTCTTTTAAATTACTCAAACTATAATCTAACCCTTTTAAAACCGGTTATATTAGATTTTATCACAACCCTAGATATTTAATTTAGTTACAATACATAGCTAAAACTAATAAAAACTTAAAAGACATAAAATGAAATTGCTGAAAAGTAATAAAAAGAAATGCTAAGGTAAAAGGAATTAACTTCTACTATTTACTATTTAGATATCTCCCAATAATATAATATATAATCTTGTGATATTTTAAACCAACCGTCCGGATGGCGGTATCCTGATTAAGTCAAATTCAAATATACCAGCCATAAGGCGGAACAGAAATATAAACTTAAACCAACCGACCTAGAATGGCGGTATCCTCATTAAGTCAGGTTTAACCAGTTTGAATTGAATAACCAACCGACCTAGAATGGCGGTATCTTTTTATTAATTCAGATTTTAAATAGTTTATATATATATTTTAAGGGAGATTAATCTAAAAAGCAAAAGTAAAAGAATTACCTTATTACCTCAGCATGGTGAGGTTACTCCCTCATGGTTGATAGAATTACTACTACAAAGCGTAAATAAAACTGAATATATGAAGAAAATATGAAGATCTCTCTATTATATAAGTATTTACAGAGGATTTGGTACATTTGAAACTAAAAATTCGAAATCTATTTATAGGCAAAAAAATCTAATTTTTTATTATTATTTTTCTGATTTTTATTACTTTATTATTTTATTATTTTATTATTTTTTTTTGGATCGCTGAATTTTCGACACGTGGCATGGTGATCTAAAAAAGACGGCTCGTTGAATTTTTGACATGTAGCATGGTGGTGCAATTACCAAAATACCCTTGGTGCCGGGGACCCAAAATACCAAAAATACCCTTTTCGTCAAATTTCACAGTTTTGCTCCAAATCACCTCCAGAATGTCTTGGAACTTTATTTCGGTGTCGGGATGTCCAAAATTACCAAAATACCCTTTGTGTCGGGACGCCCAAAATTACCAAAATACCCACCCTTTTTGCCAATTTCACCAAATTTCACAGTTTTGCTCCAAATCACCTCCAGAATGTCCGAAACTTTATTTATCTGCAAAATAACACAAAACACATCAAAATATTCACAAAACTCAAGAAACTATACAAAATATTAAGTTAAATGAGTGGGAAATAGTGATAGTTTTATCACTCATCACTGGCCATGACACCAATAGTTGTACCCGTCTCCGCCATGAGATCCAAGACTTAATTGACTCCCACAAAATCCCTGACCCTGAAAGAGAACAGCCAAACACACACACCAATCCTCTACCAAATTATCATTCTGTTCCCCCACCCACCTACATGATCAACTCTGGCTTGCCCGAAACCATCGTCCTCCAAGCTCTCAACCACCAAGGTTCGTACATAGGGATATGGGGTGACAATGATGAAGAACCATAGGCCGAGGAAGAAGGCAGCGCTGCGAATGATGAAGTTGTTCCTCCTAGTTTGTTTGATCCTGCATTTTTGATTTAGACATTGATTTTGCCTGTTTGCTCTCAACCTTTTTCTAATGATAATAAAGACGTTCATTTCCCGTACTCGCTTGAATATGCAACATGAGTATATTTGACAAAAGCATTCAACCTTGGTATTATGATACACAACGATGCTTAGAACTAGGGGAATCCTCGGAAGAAGCAAACAGAAAGATAAGATAGTCATTCAGAAACTGGGAAACGGGGACAGTGAGGCTGTCAGACTTGGAAGGGAATGAGTTCACCGAGCCGATCAATGTTGACAGATTGAAGCTGTATTTTACCTGAGACCGAGAAGTCGCCAAGAGAATCGGCAGAAGACCTAACCCAACGGGATGGGAACATTTGCGCATACATGCATACACGTAACCCATTTTGCACCCTTTTGTGTTTGTTTTGTTTTGTGTTCACAGGTTTTGAAGAAGAAAAAGAGAAAGCGGCAAAGACAAGCCAATAAGGCATAACAAAAGCACAATATCGGAATCGGGTAATAATCCTGGGGCTGAGGCCCATATTGGTGTTAGATTCGGGTAGTAATCTGAGGGTTGAAGCCCACATTAGTATCAGTCTGGGGGCGAGGCCCACTTCAATACCAGTCTGGGGGTGAGGCCCACGTCAGCATCAGTTTGGGAATGAGTCCTAGGGCCGAGGCCCACATCAGCATCAGTTTGGGGATGAGTCCCAGGGCCGAGACCCACATCCGTATCAGTTTGGGGATGAATCCTGAGGGTCGAGGCCCACATTAGTATCAGCTAGGGGCAAGGCCCATATCAGTATCAGTGGGGGCGAGGCCCGCGTCAGTATCAGTTGGGGGGCGAGGCCCACATCAGTTTGAGGGCAATGCCCACATCAACATCAATCTAGGGGCTAAGCCCACATCAGTACCAGTTTGGGGGCGAAGCCCACATCAGTACCAGTTTGGGGTGAGGCCCACATCATTATCAATATCAGTTTTGCTGGATATGACACTCTGGGGGCGAGACCCATATCATTATCAGAATGAACAAGCCGGGAATGACACTCCGAGAATGGAAACATAGTTCGAGAATGAACAAGCCGGGAATGGCACTCCAAGAATGGAAACACAGTTCGAGAATGAACAAGCCGGGAATGGCACTCCAAGAATGGAGCAATGTTCGGGAATGGACCGCATCACAGTAACGGTTCGAGAATGGACCACCTCTCATCGAAACGGTCCGAGAATGGACCACCTCTCCTCAACTTGGTTCGAGAATGGACCACCTCATCAGTATCAGTTTGGGGCAAGGCCCACATCAGTATCAGTTGAGGGCGAGGCCCACATCAGTACCATTTTAGGGTCGAGGACCCACTACATCATCAGTTCAAGGGCGAGGTCCCTATTGTCAGCGGTGTTGGGTCGAGGTGCCCAGGCTCGAGGTGCCCACTACATCATCAGTTCGAGGGTGAGGTCCCTATTGTCAGCGGTGTTGGGTCGAGGTGCCCCAATTTTCGGTTGCAGTTATTGGGATGTGTCTCAGGGTCGAGGCCCACTGCGTCAGCAGAACAGTTTTTCCAGGTACGGCGTGTGGACTATATGAATTATGTGGACTACCGTGGACTATCTCGAAGTGTTGTGGATTATGTTGACTACCGTGGACTATCGTGAAATATTGTTGACTACCGTGAACTATTGTGGAGTATTGTGGATTATGTGGACTACCGTGGACTATGTGCACTATATGGATTATGTGGACTATCGTGAAATATTGTGGACTACCATGGACTATCTTGAAGTGTTGTGGATTATGTGGACTATCGTGGACTATCATGAAATATTGTAGACTACCGTGGACTATCTTGAAGTGTTGTGGATTTTGTTGACTACCGTGGACTATCGTGAAATATTGTGGACTACCATGGACTATCTTGAAGTGTTGTGGATTATGTGGACTATCGTGGACTATCATGAAATATTGTAGACTACCGTGGACTATCTTGAAGTGTTGTGGATTATGTTGACTACCGTGGACTATCGTGAAATGTTGTGGACTACTGTGAACTATTGTGGAGTATTGTGGATTATGTGGACTACCGTGGACTATGTACACTATAGGGATTATGTGGACTATCGTGAAATATTGTGGACTATTGTGGACTATTGTGGATTATGTGGACTACCGTGGACTATGTGGACTATATGGATTACGTGGACTACTACCGTGGACTATCGTGGACTACCGTGGATTATCGTGGACTATGTGGACTATGTGGATTCCGTGGACTACCATGGACTAGTGTGGACTATTGTGGACTACCACGACACCCTAAGTACGGGGTTTAGCATGCCAAGAATGGCACGTCATCAAATTCAGGACGAGGCAGCAGGTAAGTCAGGAGGCAGCTGGCGAGCCAGGTAAGTGAAAATGCATTGCATAACTTTGATAGGATTGTTCAAAGTCACACACTGCACAAGTCCCATCAAAGTGGGGGCAACTGTAGGCATTGCATTTTCGCATGTGTAACCCGATGATGAGTCTCAGTTGGAGGCACTACCTTTTTAGTTAAGGATATTGCGGGAAACAGAGGTCGGAAGGGGAAATTCAGAATAAGTACGTCATCAGATTCATTTCGTAAGTTCACTATTTTCATTCGTGCTGCGTCTGTTACTTCGTTCGAACGTTAAGCAGATTGCGGCCGTTCGTGTAGCGTTCGAAGGGGCGTTCGAACGGCGTCGGTATTTCTGGTTTTGCTGTTAGGCCCACACGCCCAAGGCCCTTAAACTACACCCAAATTAAATCAAATATTAATTAAATTAAACATTGAATTAAATAAAATAATTAAACCATTTACCAATTAAAAAAACATAAAATGTAATCATACATAATTTAGATAAATCAAATATATTAACTTCCAAACAAACAAAATCACATACTAAATTAAAAAGATGTCATGCCTAATTAAAATCAATTATAACAAATTAAAGATATTGACTTCCTAATCTAAACCAAATTTGTCCCCCCTCAATCTTTGACTTTCCTTGCTCAACACTAAATCAAATACCTTCCTTGTGAGACAAGGTGAAGCCCTAGCCATTCTCTATATAAACAACCCCTAACCAAGACATGATTCCCCTAGCTCATTCACACATATCCACATAAAGAAAAAAAGCCTCTCCATTCACACCTAATATATTCAAGAAACAACCTAGAATTTCCTCTCCTCCTCCTCCCTTTCCACCGAAAACAACACTCCCCTTAAACACTCTCCATAACCGAAAATCACAGCCCTATACAGCCCTCATAACCACCAAAAATCGCAGCCCTTTAGCCCTTAAAGACACCCAAGAACAGTAGCCTAAATTCAGCAAACATAGTGACCAGAAAATGTCACCGGAAGAAAGAGCAGCGCGAAATACAGTAAAAACAACAGCAAAAGATGGGAGAACGACGACTCAAAACAGTAAGACAACGAACGAGAGCAGTGAACCTGTGAACTGGAAGAGTTGCGGAGCATCCACCATTCTGACGATCGTGATTTAAAAGGTTAGACCTGAGGGCACTTTTCTCATTAGTTTATATTCGTCTTTTGATTGTTTATTGAATTCTATTCGCATGAGAGTCGTTTGTGGATGCATGTTGTGGCTTGAATGAAATGGAAAATGTGTCGCCTCTTGTGGTATATAGGATGGAAACCAGGACATAAATTAAATAGCCGATTCTGAATGGACGGTAGTATGATCTGTACTCGGGATACAACTCCACGTACCACTTGAGTAAATGGCACATTCTTTTGTTTTATGTTGCTTTGATTTATTTATTTTTCGTTAATTGAATTCTGCATGTTACTTTTGTAGTATGATACAATCGAGGCCATGGGCTTAGTAAGTCGGATTAAGGTCCCCTATTTGGAGGGGTTAAAATCCTTTACCACAATGCTTTGCCGCGCCAGTTGATGTGTGTTCGGTTGGATATAAGATATGTTCAATCGGGCATACTAAGTTTGATGTGATTGCCTTTATTTTTGTATATATGATACAATCGAGCGCATGGGCTTAGTAAGTCAGTTATTAAAGGTCCCTTATTTGGAGGGATTAAAATCCTTTACCACGATGCTTTGCGTGCCAGTTGATGTGTTTCGGTTGAATGCAAGATATGTTCAATCGGGCATACTAAGTTTCATATTTGTCTTTATTCTTTGTATGCATGATACGATTGAGTGCATGGGCTTAGTAAGTCGGATTAAAGGTCCCTTATTTGGAGGGGTTAAAATCCTTTACCACGATGCTTTGCCGCGCCAATTAACGTATATTCGGTTGAATGTAAGATGTGTTCAATCGGGTATATGAAGTCTAAGGTCATTGTCTTTATTTTTATATGCATTGAGATAAGCGCATGGGCTTAGTAAGTGCGATGAAAGGTCCTCTAATTGAAGAGGTTAAAATCCTTTGCCACGATGCTTCGCCGTGCCTCGTATTCGCTATTTGCTTTTTATATATGTATTGCGTCACATTTTGTGCATCAGGTCTATTCCCATTCGAACGCGTTATCGAACGCTATACGAACGTGAACCTTCTGTTTCCCGTTCGAACGCGTTTTACAAACGCTACTCGAATGCGCATGCATTTTGTTTCATCAGGTCTGGATCCGTTCGAACGCATTATCGAACGCTATACGAACGCGAACCTTCTGTTTCCTGTTCGAACGTGTTTTACAAACGCTACTTGAACGCGCATGCATTTTGTATCATCAGGTCTGGTACCATTCGAACGCGTTATCAAACGCTACACGAACGCGAACCTTCTGTTTACCGTTCGAACACGTTTACGAACGCTACACGAATGCGCACACACTGAACTAAGTCTGTCTCATCATATTTCATGCACAATTGCTTTTGGGTGATCTCCCTTGCATTATGTAGCCAATCATATTATTTGTATTCCTGCATTTATCCATTCGATGTGTTCTTGGGATGATATTCAAGCATGATTAGGCTGTTAGCATGTTATTTGGTTAAATATTCATGAGATAATACTCAAGCATGATTATGTTGTTCTTAGTTTTCCCTATCATATGATTGAGAAATGTTCATGAGATTGCCATGTGATGTTGCATGGTGTGATGATTAATTTCATGCATGTGGATTTAGAAGCATGATACTCTTGAAAATAAGTGTTACTTAGGCCTGGTTAAATTATTACACAAATCTTTCATTACAAGTGACATAAGTAAGGGACCATTCCGAACCAAACGGTTTGAGGTCTTCCCTTGCGAGGGGTAAGTGCGGCCTAAATCTCATTTTCCCGGTTCACACCGGGTGGCGACTCCATTATTCTCCGCTTTAGTCCCCGTGGCTACTCCGTACTCCAACCGGGCCGCGAGCCCGGGACAGCATTTCGTCGCCCAAATCCTGTGTCCCACAAGACCCCTCAGAATTCCATTGTAGTATGACTATGTGTCTATGTAAGTCCGATATCAGGGTAGGTGTATTGGTCTTAACCTGAGACTTGCATCGCTAATACTTGCGACAATCGATATGCTTTAGTTTTGGTCGTCCAGGGCTTTAACCGGTTCTGTGTACGCTCTGTTGGGTATATTGAGAATATAGTGTATTGGGTTGTGATGTCAAGATGGAAGTATCACTCATTCAAGTGGAATGATGTCACGTAGGATACGATTACTAGTGGCTCTTAGTATGCAATCATCGGGATATTATGAACTAGGTCATGTATATCCGATTATAGAGATAGTTACCAGACATCTGATGAGTGGTATTTATATCACTATTTCCCACTCATTTAACCTAATATTTTGTATTGTTTCTTGAGTTTTGTGAATGTTTGATGTGTTTTGTGTTATTTTGTAGATAAATAAAGTTTCAGGACATTCTGGAGGTGATTTGGAGCAAAACAGTGAAAATTGGCGAAAAAGGGCATTTTGGTAATTTCCAGCGTCGCGCCGCCCAGACCTTCCGCGTCGCGACGCCCAGCATGCGCCGAATCTGCTAAAGTGCGCCGGGTCAACATGTCAGAATTTGAGAAGTTTGACTTTGCTAACATGCGCCGTGCCACGTGTCACCATCACATCCAATCTGCTAACGTGCGCCGTGCCACGTGTCAACATCATATGCTGCCGACACTCAGACTTGACACGTGTCGCCTCGTCATCAGCCACGTCAGCGGTCAACGAGTCAACTTTGCCATGTGTCATGCCACATCATCGTCCACGTCAGCAGGTCAACCTAGTCAACTTGCCACGTCAGCCTCAGCCAATCACAACTTGACACGTGTCGCCACGTGTCGCAATCCTATTGTGCCGACAAGTAACACGCGCCTTCGCCACGTCAGCGCCACGTCACCGCCACATCAGCGCCACGTCAGCAATGACGTCATCAATGACGTCATCACAATAATTGAGAATTAGCCGCCTTGACACGTGTCGTGAACAGTCAGCCGCCTTGCTACGTGTCGCCTTCTCATCGTGCCACGTCGACAAATCCAGCGTCGCGACGTGAGGAGGTCCTGGCGTCGCGACGCCCGAACAGTGAAAAATTTTCTATAAATACCAGCGCGAATTTTCATTTTTCAGTTGTTATTCTCTCTCTTCAAATTACGTGTAAAGAGAGTTTCTCTCTCTAAAAAAAATTTAGTTTTTAATTTTTTTTACTTTTGTAATTTAATTTTAATTACTTTTGTAATAATAATAAGTTTACTTTCTTTATTTTTTACAGTTTTACTATTTACCATGATGAGGTAATTCCTCCAGCTAAGGTGAAAGGTAATTCTTTTACTGTTGCTCTTTAGTTTAATCTCCCTTAAAAATATATATTTACTACATTAAAATACTGATTAATAAATGATACCGCATTTGGTCGGTTGGGGAAATTAAATAAATTAACCTAAACAAAGGAAACCGCTATATTGGTCGGTTGGTATATTTATTTTCTGTTGGTTTGAACCTGATTAATCAATGATACCGCCAGATTGGTCGGTTAATAAATTTATTTTATCTGGTTTTTAAACCTGACTTAATCAAGGAGGAAACCGCTATATTGGTCGGTTGGTATATTAATTTCTGTTGGTTTAAACCTGATTAATAAAGGATACCGCCAGATTTGGTCGGTTAATAAATTTATTTTGGTACCGCCTTTATGGCTGGATTATGGACAAATATTACCGCCTATATGGCTGGTTGGACTTAATTGGACTTAATCAGGATACCGCCAGATTGGTCGGTTGGTTAAATAATATCACAAGTTTATATTATTTTATTTATGTAATAGTAAATAGTAAAAGTAATATAAATTCCTTAGCATTTTATTTTTATTGTTTTTTACTTTTCAGTATTTTATTTTAACGCAATTATTTTTCAGCATTTTATGTCTTTTATTTTCAAGTTTTTTACCAGCCCTAGCTATGTGTAATAACTAAGTTAGTATCTAGGGTTGTGATGAAATTCAATGTCACGGGTTTATAAGGGTTAGATTATAATTTGGGTAATATAAAGATTTATTTATTGAGTCTTAATCTTAATGCTCTTTAATTACAGGCCATTAATTAAATTGATTAGGTAAACTTAAAATGAACTAGACATAGGGATTTTAAGTTTAAGACCTTAGATTCAATAGCCACGATCTTCCTTAAGGATAGATAACCCTTTCAATAGATTTCCTTACAGGATAGGAATATACCTGTCGGGCGGGGGTAGTCTTAATTGGAACTTAATCGTAATGAATCTAGGTAATTTGGTTGACATAGACATATGGTTCAATTGGATTATACTAGGTATTTGTAATTGACCATCGGAAGATGCTTTTACATAAATTAGTGTTCCAGGTTAATAAATCAATAAATTACCCAATTATAATATAACCACTTTATCTTTAATTAAATTGGAATAAATCACAACCCTAGATAGCTTTTAATATTGAATTTTCTTAAAATCTACCTTCAAACAATTTTATTTTATTGTCTTTAAATTTAGAATCGTCGCTATTTCAAATCAATTAAACAACCTGTTAGATACTAGTAATCATTTAACCTCATAAAATTAATAACTTAGGTATTAAGTCCTCGTGGGATCGATACTTTTTATACTACTTGAACGATACGTACGCTTGCGTTATACGTGTGTGTTTACGCCGGTCAAGTTTTTTGGCGCCGTTGCCGGGGACTTATTTATCTTTTATTATTAGTTAGGGGGTTAGATACTTTTACTTGTATCTAATTTCTTTTTACTTATTGTTATTGTTTTCTTGTGTTTCAGGTTCTCAGAAACTTCATGAGACGAACCAGAAGCTTTGAACTACGACCGTTTGACCCAGAAATTGAAAGAACTATCAGACAGTTGAGAAGAGAAAGGCGAGAAGCCCAAGAAGCTTTAGTCAACATGGAACCTGAACCTTTGGAGGTTGCACCACCAATACCCATTCGAGACAGAACCATTCCGGTGGTTGACAGACTCATTTCATGTATTGTACTCCCTCCATTACCAGCAAATGCGGGTGACATCAAAACTTGCATTCAGATGATGCAGCAGTCAGTACAGTTTGGAGGAAATGCAACTGAAGATCCTAATGCCCACATCAGCAACTTCCTGGAAGTTTGCGGTACTTTCAATTACAACCGAGAAGCTGAAGAAGCAATGAGACTACGTGTTTTCCCATACTCTTTGAAGGACAGAGCTAAAGCCTGGCTACATTCATTACCAGCAGGTTCTATCACAACATGGAACATCTTAGCCACCAAATTTCTTGCAAAGTATTTTCCACCAGCCAGAACCGGAAAACTGAGGAATGACATCACATCCTTTGTGCAACAAGACTCAGAAACTCTTTATGAAGCTTGGGAAAGGTACAAAGACTTACTCCGGAAATGTCCACACCATGAAATTCCAAAATGGCTTCAAGTCCAAACATTTTACAATGGGCTTTCTGGAATAATGAGAACCACAATTGATGCTGCTGCTGGAGGAGCTTTAATGGCAAAAGGTGAAGATCAAGCCTGGGAACTAATTGAAGAAATGGCCAACAACAACTCTTTGTGGCCAACTGAAAGAAGTTTGATTCAAAGAATTGCAGGAATATATGAGGTTGGAGCTAATACAGCAGTCAACACCAAGCTAGATCAAATATGCAAATTCATGGAGACTCTTACCACTGGATCCACAAGTTCACCATATGGAGGAGCACCAGAATCAAATCAACATGAAGAAACGGTGAATTATGTCAACAATTTCAACAGGCAGGGGAACAATCCATATTCCAACACCTACAACCCAGGGTGGAGGAATCATCCTAATTTTTCATGGAGCAACAATTCAGGCCAACAGCGGAACTATCCACCACCTGGATTCCAGCAACAGAATAAAGGCCAGGAGCAGACAAATGAACCAGTGATGGCAGAGATGTTAGCTCAATTAAAAAGATATGAAGCCATGATTCAGAGCCAATCAGCTTCCATCAAAGCACTGGAGAATCAAATCGGCCAACTGGCCAATGCTCAGAGTTACAGACCACCAGGTAATCTTCCCAGCAACACAGAACCAAATCCAAAGAACCGAGGGAAGGAGCAATGTCAAGCCATTACCTTAAAGAGTGGTACTGAGATCAACAAAGATATTGGAGTCAAAACAGCTGCTGAGGAAGTTCCAAAAGATGCAGTTCCACAGATGGAGAAAAAAGAAGCAAAGGAAAAAGAAAAAGAACAGATCACTCCACCACCACCATTTCCTCAGCGTCTTCAGAAAAACAAACTGGACAAACAGTTTGCTCGTTTCTTGGAGATTTTCAAAAAGCTGCACATTAACATACCATTTGCAGAAGCCTTGGAACAAATGCCCAGTTATGTCAAATTCATGAAAGACATCCTTTCACGAAAACGGAGATTGGGAGATTACGAGACAGTAGCTTTGACAGAAGAATGCAGCGCCATCATTCAGAGGAAGCTTCCCCCGAAGTTGAAAGATCCTGGCAGTTTCACAGTCCCATGCACCATTGGAGAACATTACATCGGTAAGGCTTTATGTGATTTAGGTGCCAGTGTTAATTTAATGCCTTTTTCTATTTACAGGAAACTGCAAATTGGAGAAGCAATGCCTACCTCAATATCTTTGCAACTTGCTGATCGATCACTCGCATTTCCGAGAGGAGTCGTTGAAAATGTGCTGGTCAAAGTTGACAAACTCATCCTTCCAGCAGACTTCATCCTTGACATGGAAGAAGACAAAGAATACCTATCATTCTTGGGAGACCATTTTTGGCTACAGGTAAAACTGTAATTGATGTGCAAAAAGGAGAACTAACCATGAAAGTGCAGGACCAAGAAGTGACCTTTAATGTTTTCAAAGCTATGAAATTTCCAAGCGATGAAAAGGAAGAAGAAGAATGCTTCAGAATTGATGTTGTTGATAATATCATTCAGAATACTGAGTCAAATCCCACAGATACACTTGAAGCTTGCATCACCAACATGACAGACAACGAACTAGATGCTGAAATCCTGGAATGTATCAGCTACCTTGACAAACCATTCCGATTCAAAGCAACACCACCAGTTGAAAGCTTGGAACTGCCAAAGAAAGATCGAATCAAACCTTCGATTGAAGAACCACCACAGCTGGAACTAAAGTTACTTCCGAGCCATCTCAGGTATGCATTTCTTGGAAACTCTTCTGATTTACCTGTTATTATTTCTTCTTCACTAACATTGGAGCAGGAAGAAAAGCTACTAAGAGTTTACGAGAGCACAAAAAGCCATTGGCTGGACTATAGCAGACATTCGAGGCATTAGTCCATCATTTTGCATGCACAAGATTCTGATGAATGATGAATACAAACCTACAGTGGAGCATCAACGGAGACTCAATCCAATCATGAAGGAAGTTGTGAAGAAAGAAATCATCAAATGGTTGGATGCTGGCATCATTTACCCCATCTCAGATAGCATTTGGGTAAGTCCTATGCAGTGTGTACCAAAGAAAGGAGGAATTACTGTGGTTACCAATGAAAAGAACGAATTAATTCCGACAAGAACAGTGACTGGATGGAGAGTATGTATGGATTACAGGAAATTGAACAAAGCCACGAGAAAAGACCATTTTCCGCTACCATTTATTGACCAGATGTTAGACAGGTTGGCAGGACATGAATTCTATTGCTTTCTGGACGGATATTCAGGGTACAATCAGATTGCCATCGCCCCAGAAGACCAGGAGAAAACTACCTTTACATGTCCCTATGGTACTTTTGCTTTCCGCAGGATGCCATTTGGATTATGTAATGCCCCTGCCACATTTCAGCGTTGTATGATGGCCTTTCTCAGACATGCTGGAGCAGAGTATGGAAGTTTTTATGGATGATTTTTCTGTGTTTGGAGATTCTTTTGACCATTGTTTGTTAAATTTGGAACAGGTATTACAAAGATGTGAAGATACAAACCTGGTACTCAATTGGGAAAAATGTCACTTTATGGTGCAGGAAGGCATTGTTCTTGGACACCGGATTTCACAAAAGGGAATTGAGGTAGACAAAGCAAAAATCGAGACAATTGAGAAACTACCTCCACCAACATCTGTAAAAGGGATTCGGAGTTTCTTGGACATGCAGGTTTTTACAGGAGATTTATCAAAGACTTTTCCAAGATTGCAAAACCTCTTTGTAATCTTCTGGAAAAGGATGTGCCTTTCAACTTCACAAACAGAATGCCAGAAAGCCTTTGAAATCTTAAAACAGAAGCTGATTTCTGCCCCCATCATTGTAGCACCAGATTGGACCCTTCCATTCGAGGTAATGTGTGATGCTAGTGATTTTGCTGTAGGTGCAGTTTTGGGACAACGCAAAGCAAAGATTTTCCACACCATTTACTACTCCAGCAGAACTCTGAATGAAGCTCAACTCAACTACACAACCACTGAAAAGGAGTTGCTCGCAGTTGTGTATGCTTTTGACAAATTCCGCTCTTATCTGTTGGGTCCCAAAGTGGTGGTCTACACAGATCATTCAGCAATCAAATATCTGATCAAAAAGAAAGATGCCAAACCCAGATTGATCCGTTGGATACTCTTCTGCAAGAATTCGACGTGGAGATTCGAGACAGGAAAGGAACAGAGAATCAGGTGGCAGATCATCTATCGAGGCTCGAGAATGGAGAAACAGCTGACAAAGATCCTTCAATCAAAGAAACTTTTCCAGATGAACAATTGTTTTCCATAAATCAACAGGAAGTCCCTTGGTATGCTGACTATGTCAATTATATTGTGACAGGAAAATGGCCGTTGGAATGGACAACTCAGCAACGGAAAAAGTTCTTCAAAGAAGTCAAACATTATGTCTGGGATGAACCGTACCTGTTCAAACGGTGTGCTGATCAACTACTGAGACGATGTGTTCCACAGAAGAAATCAACAGTGTTTTGCAACACTGTCATTCATCACCATATGGCGGACACTTCAGCGGAAACAAAACTGCAGCCAAAGTCCTTCAATCAGGTTTGTTCTGGCCCACACTTTTTAAAGATGCTTATCTTTTGCTTTTCAATGTGACAGGTGCCAGAGAACAGGGAATATTTCGAGGAGAAACGAAGGACCATTGCAAAACATTCTAGAAGTGGAAATATTTGATGTATGGGGTATTGATTTCATGGGACCCTTTGTTCCATCATTTGGAAACTTGTACATCCTGGTTGCTGTAGACTACGTCTCCAAATGGGTCGAAGCAATTGCACTGCCATCCAATGATTCAAAAGTTGTGATCAAATTCCTGAAAAAGAACATTTTCACTCGATTCGGAACACCTCGGGCAATTATCAGCGATGGTGGCTCACATTTCTGTAACAAATACTTCGATGCACTCCTATCCAAATACGGAGTAACACACAAAGTTGCCACAGCTTACCATCCACAGTCAAATGGACAGGTTGAGGTTTCAAACAGGGAAATCAAAAGAATCCTAGAAAGAACCGTTGGATCAACAAGGAGGGACTGGTCAACAAAACTAGATGATGCATTATGGGCCTACAGGACAGCTTACAAGACACCCATTGGTATGTCACCATATCGATTAGTGTTTGGGAAAGCGTGCCATCTACCAGTTGAGCTTGAACACAAGGCGTACTGGGCACTGAAGAAGTTGAATTTTGACTCACAAGCTGCAGGAGAGAAAAGACTTCACCAACTCAACGAATTGGAGGAATTTCGCCTACAGGCTTATGACAATGCCAAATTATACAAGGAAAAGACAAAGAAATGGCATGACCGAAAAATAGTGCACAGACAGTTGGAACCAAGACAGCAGGTGTTGTTGTACAACTCGAGGTTGAAACTTTTCCCTGGAAAGTTGAAATCTAGGTGGTCTGGACCATTTGTAATCACTCAGGTTTTACCATATGGAGCTGTTGAGTTACTGGATCCCAATACCAACAACACATTCAAAGTTAACAGTAGCGTGTCAAGCACTACTGGGGAGAATCATTTGGGCGACAAAAAGAAAGTGTTACACTTTCAGATCCAGCATAAACGTTCGAGAAGTAACGTCTAGCTGACGACTTAAAACTTAGCGCTCGCAGGGAGGCAACCATGCAATTTTTGTATATATTGTGATTTGGTGTGATTTAATTTTTGTGTGTTTAGTTTTTGCAGATTAAGTCATTTCAAGATGGAAGAAGCTCTCGCAAATCTTCACAAGCAATTTCCTTCTTTCCCACAAAAATCTCTATTGAAAGTTTACAAAGCTCGCTTGGAACGAATGAGACTACTGACGATCCATGGTGTGCCCAATGATATTCGTTGGGTAATTGAAGCACGAGTTCGATTGGCAGGTGAGTCTTCTGAATCTTTTATTTCACATCTGCCTGGTTTTGGAAGAAGCACCTATGCAAAGAAACGTAGAGCTAAACAAATGGGTGTTTGTTACAAATGTGCACGATGGAATTGCAATACTCGTTGTCGTTCTTTAGGAATGGTGTCTATTAATCGCGAAGACAAGATTGAATTCATTAGGGATGGCTTGAGTAAGGAGTCTTTAGATGATATATCTTCGACTCTTGAGACGCATCCCAGTGGACATGTTCACATAGCCTTCCGCAAATTACATACACAATTTCAAAAAGAAAGACAACAGTTAAGTCTCGGGAATCTGACTCAAAAAGACCCTGTTTGCCAATTTATAAGAAAATTGGATGGGAAGCTTGTCCCTGACGCATAGACGTCAATCAAGCCCGTTATTTGTAAATATTATATCTCTTTGTTTGTCTTTTCCTAATAATTGTATTTTGTTTTGTTGTTTTCTTTTATTTTCTCCGACAGGATCCAGATCTTGTTGACTATCACGATCTATTTTACTATTTTGCTACTAATCATCCTTTGGAAGATACTTGTGCTATTTTTACTCACCCTTTTCAGGTATTATAAATTCAACTCATCATTGCACATTTGAAGATATCCAGAGTAAAACATGGAAGCCACTTCAAGAAGACGAGTTGAAAACATTTGTGTGTTTTGCGGTAGTACTGTTGGTACTAAACCACCATACATAGAAGCAGCACAGGAATTGGGTCGAGTCTTAGCCGCAAGGAATATACACTTAATATATGGCGGAGGTAATCTTCGACAATCGATATGCTTTAGTTTTGGTCGTCCAGGGCTTTAACCGGTTCTGTGTACGCCTCTGTTGGGTATATTGAGAATCATAGTGTATTGGGTGTGATGTCAAGATGGAAGTATCACTCCATTCATAGTGGAGATGATGTCACGTAGGATACGATACTAGTGCTCTTAAGTACTGCAATCATCGGGATATTATGACTAGGTCATGTATATCCGATTATAGAGACTAGTTACCAGACATCTGATGAGTGGTATTTATATCACTATTTCCCACTCAAATAACCTAATATTTTGAATTGTTTCTTGAGTTTTGTGAATGTTTTGATGTGTTTTGTGTTATTTTGTAAATAAATAAAGTTTCAGGACATTCTGGAGGTGATTTGGAGCAAAATAGTGAAAATTGGCGAAAAAGGGCATTTTGGTAAATTCCAGCGTCGCGCCGCCCAGACCTTCCGCGTCGCGACGCCCAGCATGCGCCGAATCTGCTAAAGTGCGCCGGGTCAACATGTCAGAATTTGAGAAGTTTGACTTTGCTAACATGCGCCGTGCCACGTGTCACCATCACATCCAATCTGCTAACGTGCGCCGTGCCACGTGTCAACATCATATGCTGCCGACACTCAGACTTGACACGTGTCGCCTCGTCATCAGCCACGTCAGTGGTCAACGAGTCAACTTTGCCATGTGTCATGCCACATCATCGTCCACGTCAGCAGGTCAACCTAGTCAACTTGCCACGTCAGCCTCAGCCAATCACAACTTGACACGTGTCGCCACGTGTCGCAATCCTATTGTGCCGACAATTGTAACACGCGCCTTCGCCACATCAGCGCCACGTCACCGCCACATCAGCGCCACGTCAGCATGACGTCATCAATGACGTCATCACAATAATTGAGAATTAGCCGCCTTGACACGTGTCGCTTGAACAGTCAGCCGCCTTGCTACGTGTCGCCTTCTCATCGTGCCACGTCGACAAATCCAGCGTCGCGACGCTGAGGTCCTTGGCGTCGCGACGCCCGAACAGTGAAAAAGTTCCTATAAATACCAGCGCGAATTTTCATTTTTCAGTTGTTATTCTCTCTCTTCAAATTACGTGTAAAGAGAGTTTCTCTCTAAAAAAATTTAGTTTTTAATTTTTTTTTACTTTTGTAATTTAATTTTAATTACTTTTTGTAATAATAATAAGTTTACTTTCTTTATTTTTTACAGTTTTACTATTTACCATGATGAGGTAATTCCTCCAGCTAAGGTGAAAGGTAATTCTTTTACTGTTGCTCTTTAGTTTAATCTCCCTTAAAAATAATATATTTACTAATTAAAATACTGATTAATAAATGATACCGCTATATTGGTCGGTTGGGAAATTTATTTAATCTGGTTTAAACCTGACTTAATCAAGGAAACCGCTATATTGGTCGGTTGGTATATTTATTTTCTGTTGGTTTGAACCTGATTAATCAATCATGATACCGCCAGATTGGTCGGTTAATAAATTTATTTTATCTGGTTTAAACCTGACTTAATCAAGGAAACCGCTATATTGGTCGGTTGGTATATTTAATTTCTGTTGGTTTAAACCTTATTAATAAAGGATACCGCCAGATTGGTCGGTTAATAAATTTATTTTGGTACCGCCGCCTTTATGGCTGGATTATGGACAAATATTACCGCCTATATGGCTGGTTGGACTTAATTGGACTTAATCAGGATACCGCCAGATTGGTCGGTTGGTTAAATAATATCACAAGTTTATATATTATTTTATTGGGAGATTTCTAAATTAGTAATAGTAAAAGTAATTCCTTTTACCTTAGCATTTTATTTTATTGTATTTTTACTTTTCAGTATTTATTTTAACGCAATTATTTTCAGCATTTTATGTCTTTTATTTTCAAGTTTTTACCAGCCCTAGCTATGTGTAATAACTAAGTTAGTATCTAGGGTTGTGATGAAATTCAATGTCACGGGTTTATAAGGGTTAGATTATAATTTGGGTAATATAAAGATTTATTTATTGAGTCTTATTCTCAATGCTCTTTAATTAACAGGCCATTAATTAAATTGATTAGGTAAACTAAAATGAACTAGACATAGGGATTTTAAGTTTAAGACCTTAGATTCAATAGCCCACGATCTTCCTTAAGGATAGATAACCCTTTCAATAGATTTCCTTATAGGATAGGAATATACCTGTCAGGCGGGGGTAGTCTTAATTGGAACTTAATCGTAATGAATCTAGGTAATTTGGTTGACATAGACATATGGTTCAATTGGATTATACTAGGTATTTGTAATTGACCATCGGAAGATGCTTTTACATACATTAGTGTTCCAGGTTAATAAATCAATAAATTACCCAATTATAATATAACCACTTTATCTTTAATTAATATTGGAATAAATCACAACCCTAGATAGCTTTTAATATTGAATTTTCTTAAAATCTACCTTCAAACAATTTTATTTTATTGTCTTTAAATTTAGAATCGTCGCTATTTCAAATCAATTAAACAACCTGTTAGATACTAGTAATCATTTAACCTCCTAGAATTAATAACTTAGGTATTAAGTCCTCGTGGGATCGATACTTTTTATACTACTTGAACGATACGTACGCTTGCGTTATACGTGTGTGTTTACGCCGGTCAACATCCGACATGTGCTTCGTACGGGGCAACACATTCCAGCCCCAGGCCTAGCACGTGACATTCGATACTGGATCGCAATACGCAATACTATGTATACTACGCCTGACATAGATTATATATTCCAGTTTGAATATTTCTGGAGAATTGGGTAGGCATGGTGCTTTGCTAGAAGCCAACCATGTCTTGTAAATCGGTAAGCACGTGGTACGAGGTATGCACGTATTCAGATAATCCGATGACCGTATTTACTGCCAATATATCCAGGGATCTCTTGGGTCGCATCCCAAAGATTCACCGATGACAGTTGACTCGAATTAGAATTAATCTGGGATTAATTAAGATTGAGAAAATGAATCTGGGATTAATTGAGGTATTATTTAATCTGGGATTAAATGTGTTCGGAAGAGAGAGAACGCGATTAATTTGGAATTAATCGGTAGAATAAAGTTAATAGTTAAATTCGATTTTTCTATTCAATTTATTCGTATGGGCTAAAATTAATATATCGGATATATTAATATGAATTGGATTTCGTTACGAAATTAAAGTCGGACTTTAATATGAACGAATGAATTAATTTAGAATTAATTCATAGACGACATTCGTAATATATTTGCGAGGCATCGTTATTTAATTAAATTAGATTTAATTATTTAGCGACGAGAATTCGTTTAATCGGATTAAACGGATTCGAGCCGCTGCAAATGTTCGTAGAGACATTTGAATTTTGAATTCAAATGTGGGGCCCACTTTAACTGTGGTATTTGGGAGAGTGGTTGGCATTTATGTCATGCCATCCACTTTCCAACCAGCTTGGAATGGTTTTGGCAAAACCATTTACCCAACCACCTTGTTTAGGTGAAAATGGTAAATTGGCTTTTACCAAAACCCTTCTCTCTCTCTCTCATTTGTGCATGCTTCACACAAAACACACTTGGAATAAAATGGAAACCCTAATATCCTCCAAAGGGGCGTGAGCTTCCTCCTCCCTCTCTTTGATTTTGTTGCAAAATCAACAAAGCTAGCACTTCATGGAATCAACTAAGGTGATAGGGAAACCAACTCAAAGCTTGGAATCATCAAAGGAAGGATCTTGGAGATCTTCATTCAAACAACTCAAAGCTTGGAATCATCAAAGGAAAGATCTTGGAAACCAACTCAAAGCTTGGAATCAACAAAGGAAATATCTTGGAGATCTTCTTCTTCTCAAAATTTAAAAGCTCAAATCCATTCAATGTAAGTAATTCCGCAACTTATAATGAATTTATGAACAACTTTTCTTGCTTATTACATCATTGGCATGTTCTAGGAACACTTACAAATAAATGTCTTCATCTTCCACATACACTTCATCCTCCACAGACGGGTTTTCTTCAGTCCTCTTACTCTACTCGAAGGTCAGGCTCTCAGCTTCATCGGCTCTTCTTCCCACTTGTCTTCTTCTTTCGCAACTTCTTCTGCCAGCGGTTTCTCACCCATCACATCCTAGAAGATCTCAAATCCTGGTACCATGACCCCATTGACTTCCACTAGTTCAGGCTCTCCTTGGTACCCTGTGGCTTTCACAAAATATTCTGTTAGCTTCAATCCTTTCTTCTTAGCCTTCGGCTTATCTTCGTCGGACTTGTATCCCAAACCTCTCCCGGTGGTCTGTCCCTTGAAGTCGGGCAATGTTCCTTCAACACCTGAGCTTGTACCTGGCTCGAACTTCATCTTTTCCATGATCTTAGCCACCTTAGGATCTACCCACTCCTCAAAGGTTGCCGAAATTTGGAACCTCATGAAAGGTTGTATTTCCAAAGAGGCTACATCATTGTCTACTTCAGCTCTGATAGTGACAATCTCTCCTCCATAGGGGAACTTAATGACCTGATGCAGCGTGGAGGGCACGCCCCCAAGCTTGTGAAACCAAGGCCTCCCCAATAACAAGGTGAAAATGTCCGTGATATCAAGCACTGTGAACTCAACCTCATCCTCTATTGGGCCCACTTTGACCACTGTAGTAAAAGTACCCTCAACTCCTCGCTTGCTATCATCATACACCTTGATAGTCATATTGGAGGGACTCAGATATGTCGCCTTCAGACCCAACCTCGACAAGATCTTCAACGGGCACACATTGATAGATGAGCCATCATCTACCATTACACAAGACGTTTTCTTACCCCTCACTTCAGCTCTTATGAATAATGGCCTGTTATGACTTCTTCCCTCCACCGGGAGTTCCTACTCAGAAAAGGTTATCCCCTGTAAAGCTTCCTTTTGCACCGATCCTACAAACATCGTATGGTTGGCATCCTCTGGTACTATTATCTTGCTCAAGGCCTCAACCATGGCACGCCTGTGCTCCTGCGATGCACACAACAACTCCCAAATGCTCAGATGTGCGCGTGTCTTCTTCAACTGACGTAACACTACATCTCCTTCAGCATTATCCCCATTCTCCGTCACTTCTCTACCTTCAGCCAACACCTCATTACCTTTGTCCGCTGTATCACTGTAAAAACGCCCATTGCGTATCATTAATTTCACCTAATCTTCATCACTGCTTGAGAAGTCCAGCCAAAAATTCTTCCCTTGCTCCGTTTCATCCTCTTTATTGCTATCCCAAATCCCCAGGCAAAAGGCTTGGTGGTCAAAGGTTTGGAGGACAAGGCTTTCAGGTAGGCCAGAGCTAATCATGTATGTAGGTGGTGGGATGGAGTGATAGTTAGGTAGGGGGTTTCGGTGTGTGTTGGGTTGCTATTTTTTCGGGTCAGGTATTTTGTGGGAGTCTATGAGGTCATGGATTTCATGTCGGAGGTGGGCACAGCTGTCGGTGTCATGGTCCTTTTGCTGGTGGTAGTGGCAGTAAAGGTTCGGGTTTAGATTTGGTGGTAGAAGGTGTGGAAGTGGTCTAGTCTCCAAGGGTTTTATGAGTCATTGTCTCGCCAAATTCTCGAGCACTTTTGACATAGGCCTACCCAAGTTAGAGAAACGCCGGTTTCTGATGGCGGCAGTTTTAGCAGAAACGGGCTTGGTACCTGATGGTCCTCCAACAGTCCTCATGTTCAGGACATAAAACTTTCTATTCTCCGCTTCCTATTCCTCAATGTCCATGACAATCTCCCTCAATTGTCAAAAATCAGTAATCATGGAGGTCATCCTCCTCAACTTGCCATAAATAGAAGGTTTGGTGCCCTTGTGATCATCTTGATTTGGTCTTTCTCCGAGGGCCGAGTCTGCATCTTCAGAAACTGGCTTCTCCAGCGATCTACATAATCCTTGAAGCTCTCCTCCGGCTTCTATTTGGTATTCTCCAAGTTGCAAAGCGACAGGTCGATCTCCAAATCCGTGACATAGTGGTTCAGAAAGGCCTCTGCCAATGCCCTCCAATCATCCTTGACCTTCCTCTCAAGGCCATGATACCATACCACGGGTGCTCCCTCAAGCGACATCCTGAACATCTTCTGAACCTGACGCTGCGACAGGCCCACTGAACTCATCACAGAAACATACTGTCGGAGATGGACCCTCGGATCCCCGTTCCTATTGAACTTGGCTATGTCAGGTATCTTGAATTGAGCCGGCAGCTGTTCCTCAAAAGTCATAGCCTCATAGTCCAGCAAATCTTCATGCTTACCCCTCATCTTGTGGGTAACTGACTATACCTGATCTCAGAGTTTCTACAATTCAACCTGAGACCCAGCTATCCTTCCCGCGGCATACTCAGCCATGTCATCATCAAAAACAGGGATATCATCACTCAACATGTTAGGAGGTTCCTCACGCCTCACATTCTCAGAGCCTCCCCCAGCACGGGGCACAACCATATTAGCCATAGCGGCGGTCAAAGTTTGCAGTTGCTCAGTAACCTTAGTGAGACTTGTTTCCAGCTGATCCATACGAGATACCTCGTTCTCTGATTCTTTAATGTTTGCTGACGGCCTTTTGATGAGTCTTCTCTCTTCCCTAACCCAACGGGTATCAATGGTTTCTTTTAAAACTTTATGTTAGCATGTATGCGTGCGATGCATGGAATATATAAGTCGACCCATTATCATTCCAAAACATTCAACCATACTATTGCGTGGTGCAAACTTGTCCCAGTTGAAAAGGCCCAACAGGTTTACACTTTTGCGATAACATGGCTAAACAACTTCAAATGATGAGGGGCCTAAACACAAAATGGTCCATTTGCATTTTAGAAGCTTTTGGCCCAATTGTCATAAGGCACGAACTCGTCCCAGTTTAAATGGCCCAACAAGCCCATACCTCATGACAAAAGGTCCAACTAAACCCAAATGACGATGGTCCCAAACGTAAATATAAAGGGGTGTTTTCTATCGGTCCTACAACTACAGTTCACATGTGGATTTATGGGGGTATAGACAAAGGCTCCCGTTGACGAAAGATTACCCACAACTAGGACTCCCCACTCAAGGGTTCGAGCGACCAAGTGAGCACACCTTTTTTATACTGTAAGGTACGTGCCAACGAGTTATGGTGCATGACTGACTGTCAAATGGATTTCCTATTGAAGATTCCCCAGAGGGAGGGTGGAGCGAACTCTCTTAAATACCCAAGCCTCTTAGGCTCTTATCGCATTGGTGACATGAATAAACAATAGGTCCTCCAAATTAGTCCATCACGGTAAGCTTTGAGTAAATGATTATCTATGTGCCTTCACAGCTTTTCCTTATAGAAAGGTAGTGAATGAATGAGGACACCAAACCATTACCTAGCTCTAATAGTGCCTTTGATTAAACCCCTTTAACCCACAATTAACACGGTTGACTAAAACAAAAATCACAAACATTACAAGACATTATTTCTGGGCCGATTCTCTATCCCCAGTGGAGTCGCCAGACTGTAGGAAATAGAAATCGGCGATGCTGTTCCAGGCTCGCGGCCCAGTTGGGAGTACGGAGTAGCCCGCGGGGGAACTAAACCGGAGAAATAAAATGGCGTTACCACCCAGTGTGAACTGGGAAAATGATTTAAGGCCGCACTCACCCCTCGCAAGGGAAGACCTCAAACCGTTGGGTTCGGAATGGTCCCTTACTTATGCCACTTGTAATGAATAGATTTGTGCAATAATCTAACCAAGTCTACGCCACAATAACATACATCTAAGTTCGCATACAACCTATTTCGGGGCCGATTCTCTATCCCCAGTGGAGTCGCCAGACTGTGGGACACAGGATCTGGGCGAAGCATGCTGTCCCGGGCTCGCGGCCCGGTTGGGAGTACGGAGTAGCCACGGGGGACTAAACCGGAGAATAATGGAGTCGCCACCCGGTGTGAACCGGGAAAATGAGATTTAAAGCCGCACTCACCCCTCGCATGGGAAGACCTCAAACCGTTGGGTTCAGAATGGTCCCTTACTTATGTCACTTGTAATGAAAGGATTTGTGTAATAATTTAATCAGGCCTAAGTAACACTTATTTCCAAGAGTATCATGCTTCTAAATCCACATGCATGAAATTAATCATCACAACATGCAACATCACATGGCAATCTCACGAACATTTCTCAATCATATGATAGAGAAAACTAAGAACAACCTAATCATGCTTGAGTACTATCTCATGAATATATTAACCAAATAACATGCTAATAGCCTAATCATGCTTGAATATCATCCCAAGAACACATCGAATGGATAAATGCAGGAATACAAATAATATGATTGGCTACATAATGCAAGGGAGATCACCCAAAAGGCAATTGTGCATGAAATATGATGAGACAGACTTAGTTCAGTGTTTGCGCGTTCGTGTAGCGTTCATAAACGTGTTCGAACGGTAAACAGAAGGTTCGCGTTCGTGTAGCGTTTGATAACGCGTTCGAACGGTACCAGACCTGATGATACAAAATGCATGCGCGTTCAAGTAGCGTTTGTAAAATGCGTTCGAACAGGAAACAGAAGGTTCGCGTTCGTATAGCATTCGATAACACGTTCGAACGGATCCAGACCTGATGAAACAAAATGCATGCGCGTTCGAGTAGCGTTTGTAAAACGCGTTCGAACGGGAAACATAAGGTTCATGTTTGTATAGCGTTCGATAACGCATTCGAACGGGAACAGACCTGATGCACAAAATGTGACGCAATACATACATAAAAAGCAAATAGCGAAATACGAGGCACGGCGAAGCATCGTGGCAAAGGATTTTAACCTCTTCAATTAGAGGACCTTTCATCTCACTTACTAAGCCCATGCGCTTATCTCAAAGCATATAAAAATAAAGACAATGACCTTAGACTTCATATACCCGATTGAACACATCTTACATTCAACCGAATTTACGTTAATCGGCGCGGCAAAGCATCGTGGTAAAGGATTTTAACCCCTCCAAATAAGGGACCTTTAATCCGACTTACTAAGCCCATGCACTCGATCGTATCATGCATACAAAGAATAAAGACAATAATATCAAACTTAGTATGCCCGATTGAACATATCTTGCATTCAACCGAACACACATCAACTGGCGCGGCAAAGCATCGTGGTAAAGGATTTTAACCCCTCCAAATAAGGGACCTTTAATCCGACTTACTAAGCCCATGCGCTCGATTGTATCATACATACAAAAATAAAGGCAATCACATCAAACTTAGTATGCCCGATTGAACATATCTTATATCCAACCGAACACACATCAACCGGCGCGGCAAAGCATTGTGGTAAAGGATTTTAACCCCTCCAAATAGGGGACCTTTAATCCGACTTACTAAGCCATGCGCTCGATTGTATCATACATACAAAAGTAACATGCAGAATTCAATTAACGAAAAATAAATAAATCAAAGCAACATAAAACAAAAGAATGTGCCATTTACTCAAGTGGTACGTGGAGTTGTATCCCGAGTACAGATCATACTACCGTCCATTCGGAATCGGCTATGAAATTTATGTCCGGGTTTCCATCCTATATACCACAAGAGGCGACACATTTTCCATTTCATTCAAGCCACACACATGCATCCACAAACGACTCTCATGCGAATAGAATTCAATAAACAATCAAAAGACGAATATAAACTAATGAGAAAAGTGCCCTCATGTCTAACCTTTTAAATCACGATCGTCAGAATGGTGGATGCTCCGCAACTCTTACGGTTCACTGGTTCACTGCTCTCGTTCGTTGTCTTACTGTTTTGAGTCGTCGTTCTCCATCTTTTGCTGCTGTTTTTACTGTATTTTGCTGCTCTTCCGGTGACGTTTTTTGAGTGCCTTGATACTAAGAGGCGTGATGAGTATGCACTTTAGTGTAACTCTTCTTAGAAGTTGCATTTTATTTTTCCCTTTGCATGTGCGCGCGTGCGTGTTTTATGTTTTTGCACATTTTTTATTTCACTGTATTTGGGTGTGTGTGTTGTTCTTTGTTATATGTCCCTTGGTATATAAGATGAAAACTTGGACATTAATTTCATAGCGGATTTTGAATGGACGGTAGTATGATCTGCACTCGGGATACAACTCGACGTAATATTGGAAATTGACAAGCCTTGTTGCGTTTTTACATTTTTTCTTTGTGTGTCAAAAAGAAAAATACAAAAAAAAATATAAAATGAAAAAGACTAATTTTTTTTGTGCCTTGTTAGAGCATTGAAAGTTTGTTGCATGTGATCCTGATATGTAGGATATATGGTTACACATGTATGATATTCTTTTATTTCTCTTGATGTTATATGTGCATGAGTTTGTGTGATAAACCTTGGTATATCTTGTGTTTGCCTTTCACATACATGTTTTTGTTATTATCAAGACTTGGTCGCATGTATGAGTTTTTGGACTGGCAGTCTAATCTCTATTATACTTATCTCACTAAATAGTGTGACCTTCGAGTATATGACCTTGTGCTATCCCCTTGTGAAAAAAATAATACAATTTACATGAGACTCAATTGTAAAAGAGTCAATGGGCCAAATTCAAAAAATAAGGGAAAAACCCTTCACTCGAAAGAGTTTTTATCTATGAGCTCATCATATTTAGAGGGAGAATATTATATCATACAACCAATGTTGCTTATTTTCAAATCATAGTGGTGTTGGGTTTGAATATCTATTTTGTGGACTTGGTGTGTCAAAAGATGAGATTTCTTTGGCTGTGTCCCGCTCATAAAATAAGGTCTTAAGCCTTGATTCGTTGTGCACTTATTTTTCACGCAAGTACTTGTTTATGCTTTGGTGTTTATGTCATATGCATGCATGTAGTATTTAGCAAAACCTAAAGTGATGCATATTATTTCATATCATAAATAGCTGATTACTGATCGGGTATCATTGTAATTGCTTAAAATGTTTTTCAATCATTTTTAATTGATTTTTTCTTAACTCATAGTGTGCTTTGTGTGTTTCATATCATTGCATACCTTTTTTTTTCAGTGCATATTTATGAGTTTTTACTTCCATATGTTGTTTTTGCTAACTGACTAAGACTGTTCTTGAGGGGGAGTAATCTTGACTATGTTTTTCTCTTGCATGTGTTGTCTTCCATGTTACCTTTCCCATTGTCATTTCATGATAAAAAAAAGGGTAGTTAAGTAGTTTGAGAGTAGTTGAGTAGTATTTCCAGTATATCCATTTGTTTGATCTCCATTTTAAGGGGAGTAGGATTAATGGGGAGTAAGATATCTACCTATACATGCATGATAGGTTTATGAAATTAATCCACTTTATATTTTTTTTATATTCCCTGTGTTTTACAAGGTATATTCTTATTTATGGATGTTTCAGGTAAGCATGTTATTTACTGAGGTGGCATCGATTTCAAGACTATTTGATTAGGTATTAGATCGAGTCATATTGTAATAAGTCACTGTTTTGATGTTTGACAGTTGGCTATTTTTCTTTTTAGGTCTTTTACTGTAATCTTTATATTAGGTAGTGTTTTGCCACAGAATGCCAAATAGGGAGATTGTTAGTTCCATTTTAGTTGGTAATGTCTGTAACAAAACATGTTCAATTGAGTTGTAATGAGTCTTGAAGATCTCGTAGCAACTGGACAAGTATTTGGACAACATCATATGGAGAGATCAGAGTGATGCTCATTTTTTTTGTATATTCCAGAAGATCTAAATCTCCAATTGACATGAGATTAGTTGCATTGGAAAGTATACTCGAAGAAGGTCGCATACATATAAATAAAACATAATTTGGCCGAGGGACGGGAAAGTTACAAGCATTTTAAATTGCACCTGAAAACCAGTCCGTGACCTGCGTTCGAGTTGTGTTCATATTTGCGTTCGAACGCCTGGAGGCAGAAACTTTGCGTTTGATTTGCGTTTGATGTGCGTTCGAACGCCTGTGCGTAAGTAGGATATTTTGACCCGTTTTAAAGCCAAAATAACACTAGGAAACCCTTTCCATTGCCCTATTTATATAAAGAAACATTGAGCCACCTTCACAACTGTTGAAAACACATTATCTTGAGCCAAAAACATTCATAGCTTTCAACCTTCTTAATTTAACCTTGAAGACTTCTTGTTTCTCCTGTTTTCCTTGTATTGGTGAAACCGTTCTTTGTTAAACCTTCAACACAACTAAACCCAACTTCCTAAGCCTTCAGAGTTCTTTAGGAGGAAGATTGGCAGTCAGAGTTCCAGCGTTTAGAGTTTGCAGAGTTGATACGCTCAGAGACTTCAGAGGTTCTAAAGAAACCGTGGGGTAAGGTCTTGAGGAGTTCTTCGAGTTCTTACAGTCTAGAGGTACTAGAGTCGGTAGAGTTGCTGCCATATGTCTTTTACCATCACTGTAAGTCTTTTCATATAGTGGATTTTGGGCTGGTAGCCGAGATACCCGGAGTGATTTTTTACTCGCACGAGTTTTCCACTTCATCACCAAAATAACCTGTGTTGATTTTGTGCGGTTTATTTATTTTTTACTTTAATATTCTATTTTGATTTATTGCTATTAGAATTAAGATTGCTTGTTGAGAATCCGTAGACATATTAATTAGGACTTGTCTTAGTTATTTGTGATAAATTCCGTATATGGTCAGAATCTTAGACAATTACAAACTTTCAGATTTTTTTTGTATAACAAAATATAAACTTTTTAAAACTAAATCATTTAATACATACTTAAAATTCATTTAAGAAAACATATATAATTATATACTTTAGAAAAAATATCAATGTTACAAGTTTATCCATGCACCTTGTACCGAGAGAAGAAACTATGTAAAATGACCGTCCCCGCCAACTTTATCTTGGTCACTTAAAGAGACATAAAAATCTATCATAAGGAACATGAATCTAACTAATAGTAGATGAAATAGTATAAGAAATAATGGAGACACAACTCTAATTAATAGTAGATGAAATAATATGCAAGAAATGTGACTTAATCCTTTTGTAATCCAAATGAGATTCCAGCAGAATTTCGTCTACAATATGGACTTCTATTATACAATTTATCCTTATCAAACTTACAATCAAATTAATTTCTTATTACACACACATCCATGTATCGATTTAACATCAATAATCCAAATCTAGAGTCTACAATATCTTCCCACACATATTCTTACTCGATCATATTTTCCGATTAAGTTCGTAATTCACTTCCAATTATCTAAAAACTATTTAAATAGCCTAAACAAGTAAATTAATCACAATTAAGGCTAATTATTTTTCCAAACAAATACTATGTTTAAATTGAATATAATGATGAATTACATGAAAATCCAGATGTTGGACAATTATGACCCATAGCGTCACTATTTGTACAAATCACGGTGTTGTTGTACAAATTAACTATGTGACAAAGGAGATTGCACTATTATCATTTGTGATTAGATCACCTCGATATATAAATGATGAGAGGTCCCTATGATTAGTGCCTGGATTGAGAATGATATGAGACAGTATCAGTCCTGAAGGCAGAATCATTAAATATCATTAGTCAGAGTATTATCGAGATTGGACATCGATGAATACGTAAAAGACTAGTATTACACTTGTGCGTGTTGTGGGAGCACAACGACATAGTTCTCATATGTTTGGGTATAGGATACTCATGCAAGTGTAATAGGAGGTTGTGTTTCACCGATGGTACGGGAAAACAGCTTCGCTCTGGATAGACCCCCTCGGAATTCCATTGGTAGTATGACTACGTGTCTATGGATGTCCGAAATCAGGGTAGGTGTATTTGGTCTTAACCTGAGACTTGCACCGCTAATACATACGACAATCAATATACTTTGGTTGAGGTCGTCCAAGGCTTTAACCGGTTCCTGTGTACGCCAATTCTGGGTATATCGAGAATCGTAGGTGTTGGGTGTGATGTCAAGATGGAAGTGTCACTCCAGTCATATGGAGTTGATGATCGCGCAGGGATACAGAACTGGTTCTCTATAAAGGTTGCAACCGTCGGCATAATATGACTTGGTCATGATTATTCGATTCTAAAGAGACTAGTTTCTCGTTATCCGATATATGCATCGTACGGGGCAGACACTGTACCAGCCCCAGGCTTTGCATGTGATCATCTGATACTGGACAGAAATACGCAATACTACGGTATACTACGCTTGATATAGATCCTTATTCCTGTAAGGATATTTCCGGAGAACTGGGAGGCATGTCGCTTTGCTAGAGCCAACCTTGTTTGTAATTCGGTATAAACGTAACGAGTCGTTTACTTACGTGTTCGGATAGTCCGACGATCAAATTACTGCCAACATATCCGGGGATCTCATGGGTCGCTTCCCAAAGATTCACCGATGACGTATGACTCGCACTTTTAATTTATCTGGGATTAATTAGATGAGAGAGAAAATTAATCTGGGATTAATTGCAGAGATATTTTATCTAGGATAAAATATCATTTAAAGAGAGATAACGATTAATTTAAAATTATCGATAAATTAATATATTTGATATATTAAACGAAATTGGATTTCGACGCGGAATTAAAATTAGATTTTAATTCGGTGCGAACGAATTAATTTAGAATTAATTCGTTAGCGACGTGAATAGTGATTATGCTTGGCATGATTATTTAATTAAATTAGATTTAATAACGACGCAACGGAAAATTCGTTAATTTAGAATTAGCCAACCCGAGCCCGAGATTATTTGCGAGAGCATTCGCATTTCGAATTCGAGTGCGGCAAATCAAATCAAGCGTCAAATCGCTAGTCACAACTAGCGTCACATCATTCGTCAATCAAGTGATGGATGTCTTTAACTTTGAGTGGTTGACGCCAGTCACTATTCACTGATTGATGGAAGTAGATGTCACTTGATGTGTATGGTTGGCATTTATGGATTTGTTTTTGGAGGGAAAAATTTGGTATTGGTTTTGGAAATTATATTACCAATTTTTTGCTAACAAAAAAATATAACACACAAATCTCTCTCTCTCCTATATTTCTCTTCATCTCTCACGCCCAAGAGGGCTTATTTTTCTTCTGGTTCTGGCAGTGTACTACCGTGAGCAGTGAAGGAAAAGGGAAGCAAGTGCAGTGAGATTTGTGGCAAATTTCTAGAGAGCTAGCACTCCGAGAGACATGCGAAGGTGATAGGGAAGCTCACCCATGAGCCGGGAACCATTCGACGAAGCTTGGAGCTTGACGAAGGAGACCAAAATGGCGCAAAACAGTGAGGTGAACTGCTGCAGTGGGCGTGAAACCAGTGGGCAGAAACTTCGTTTTTGTTGCCTCCGCGTCGCTCAACCGTTCGATGTAAGTATTCCGCGACTTTCTCGATTTGTATTCGCACTTGTTTCATGTTTGTTATTCGATCCTATGGACCTAGAAACTCCAACAATGGTATCAGAGCGAGTAAAAGCATGAAATTTGACATAGGGCTAAAATTTGGGTAAAAATGTGTTTGAGCATGATTTGTGAAATTGGATGAATAAATATGTTTAAATGTGTTTTTATTGATGATTGATTGGATCAATTTGATCAAATTTGGTTTGGAACAAATTTGCCCAAAATCTTGAGCTTGGCCGAGAGTTATGCCTTATATATGTCTTGGGATTTTTTGATTTTTTGACAATTGGATGTGTTGGAAATCATTCGGGAATATGATTTATTGTCGATTGTGAAATTAATTGGATTGAATTCGAATCGGACATAAAATCCCCAATTTGGCCGAGACATTAGAAGCATGAAATGGGTTTGATTTTTGTTAATTTGTGTTGGACACTAATTGATGTAGTTGAGCATGATTAATTAGCCTAATTTATGTTTTGGAAATGTTGTTTTGGGTGATTAATTATGTTCATGCACTTTGGTTAATTAAAGTATGAAATTTGGAATTTTTTTGTTTAATTAAATTGGGCCTTAAATTGGATATTGTGCTTGTTATGTTGTAAATGGGCTTTGTTGTACAAAGTTGGGTTAAGGCAAATTGGATTGGATCCAATTGGGCCCAAAACCGCTTCCATAAAGCCCAAATGCGACTTAATGGACCTTTGTAATTTAATTGGGCCTAATGGGCCAAAATTGATTTAAAGGCTTATGGGGTAATTCCCGGATTGGACTTTGGTTATCGGTTTGACCCGAGTGACCAAAAGTCCACGCCTTAAGAAATTAATTAAAAGCCCATTGGACTTTAATTAAATTGACGTTGGACGTAATCGGGCTTTGAGACTCGTAGCGAAAAAATTTGGAATTTAAGTCGTAATGGTTCGTTTAAATAAAGTGTTATTTAATTTGGAATTAAATAAGCGAATTAGAATTAAATGCATGTTAAATTAGATTTAATGTTGTAGTTTAATTTAATTCGAGAATTCGTACTTTGAGTACTTATTCGCAAAAACGAGTTTGACTCGAGCAAAATCAAAACGTTGTTTGAACATTGGATGATCACTAATTATCAGATTAATTAATTTGATTAGATTGATTGATAACATGCTTGTGTGAATACATGGTTGCGATGCATGAATAATGTATATCGGATGGATATTAGATGGGTGGGACAATTTTAGAAACTGTTGTAATAAATTCGATTTATTAATTGGACCTGTGTGTCTAGCCTTATTACCTCATATTCTTTGTATTCTCTTCTCACCTACTCCCCTCAATGTAAATGAGGTTTCTTTAGAAGTGTAGTGTAATGGGTAGAAGAAATATTTGTGTTAGCGGTAGAGAGAAAGCGAGAGATTTGATCTAGGATCAATTGTGTAAAGTATCCATCTGCATATCATTATTACTGTTCATATACGCTTTATTATGTGTTTAGAATGCATGTTTAAGGGTGTATGATGATGAGACCTTAACAAAGATAATAAATTGGTTGCCAATTTGCACGCGAAAAACCCTCGCTAAATATTAAGCGTTTTTCCTTCCATTGAGTGATTCTCACTTAAGATCCGAGACGGCATTGGTTTGTTGGCCAAAGTCAAGGCCTTTGTCTGTCGAAGATGTGTTTGAATCACGAAGGCTTTGTTCCATATCAGTATCTTGTCCAAGTTGTGGTTTGTTGGCCAAAGTCAAGACCACTTCTTGTCCATCGACATTGATTACGAAGCTTTCCATGGTCAATGGGTCGCGCTTAACTGGGATCACTAAGTTTGTTGTGCCAAAGCCAAGTTTTAGTTGATTCAGAGGAAAAAGGTTAGGTAATACATTGGATGTATTGGCATATATAAGATATATGTTTAGGACTTGGATGTCCGCCTACCGGATCTAGGAATTGGATTGGATCCAATCGATCTTAGAGATATACCTAGTTAATTATCATACAATTTGTTGGCCAAAGTCAATATGGTGTGATATTTAACGGGATCCTAGCCCACTAGGAAACAGGGTTTCCCGAGTACTCGACAGAGGGTTAGAGGCTCACCGAAAAATAGTGGGAGGCAAGAATTGAATTTGCAATATTCGTTCAATTACTCGCCATACGCGCTCAAACTATATCACTCGTCAAAACGTATTAAATGTTAGTTGGACTAATATTTAAATTGTTGTTTTAATAAATAGTTGGACTATATATTCAAACTATTCATTTATATTTGATTATATGATTGGATTATAATAATTAATATATTTGATTTAATTATTATAGTTGATTAAATAGTTGGACTACAATAATCATTATAATTAATTATACCTTAATCATTGATTAAATAGTTGGACTATTAAAGTAAAGATAAAATTGAAAGATTGACGTTTATTCATAATCATAGGAAAAATGTAATTAAATGCTTTAATTTTCAAAATTGGGAATAAATTTTCAGGATGGTCCTGGAAAATAATAAGTTATTTTATTTGATAAAATAATAAATTAAGCCTAATGCCCGAAGTAAGCAAAAAGTATAGCATAATCTTTGGAAGATCTATGTGATGACAACTTAAGTGCCTAATCCATAAGCTTGTCGCGGTGATTCCTTAATTTCTGAATCAGAACTAAGGATTAGATCCTTAAAGTATGATAAAGAAATTGAAGGATCTTCATAAATCTATTAACTTAGATTTTAGAAGTACTAAATTGCAATTGATAATGCTTGGAGAATTAATGACTATTCTCAAGGAGATAAAGTCAAACTTTGCAATTAGGCAAGTTGCGCAAGGCGCACCTTACTTCGATATTCTAGAAACCCGAGGCTTGGCCAAAGGCTTCTGGAATATGGAAAAGGCAAAAGGCAAAATCATTATAATCTTCTAGGAAGATAAAAGACATATCCCAAATGTCTGCTTAAATTATGCCAAACGAGATCGCGGAAGCGTGACTGCCGTTTGGACAAAGCAGACATGAAGGAATTGAAGACAGAGCAAGACTATGACTTCAAATATAATTTTCATAATTATGTTCATTACTAGTATTGAAATTAGATTTTAAATACTTAGTGTGGTACATAATATAATATATATATATATATATATATATATATATAAATATTGATGTTCAGGATATGTTTTAAACAGGATACTGACTTCAATAGAGATTTATCTGCGAATTGTAAACGGGACGAAAGTCGCTGTTTTAATTGTAGGTACCTAAGTTTAGGAACTACCTTCGGGGTGTACTTAAATTTGGGAACTGTTATAATGTAACTAGTTTGACTAGATACATTATCTCTATATCAGTGTTTGACCCGCTGCGGGTGACAATTTATATTCTAGAACACTAAAGTGTTTTATTATATAAAGATGATATTGAGATAAACACATTAGATGTGAATAACAGAATTTATATTTTGAATATAAATAAAATCTCAAAGGTACAACATGACAAACAAATAGCTCAAACTGATTTGATCAGGTGAAACTAATTTGTGGCATTGTTGTCTGGGACACAATTAAACCAGACTCGTATATCCACACTTTTGAAGAGTGGGTACTCGGACTGATTTGATTCTATTCAAATAAAGTCTACGAATCTAGTTTATTGGGCAATGTGCCTATAACACTATTTACTTGGTAAAAGTGTAAATGCCACCGATCTGTTAGCCCTAGTTCATAGTGAAGCAAGTGGGCCCATGCCTAGCTAGGGTAGAGGTGGATATGAATATTTCGTGACCCATACGGATGTGGCATCGCGTTATGGTTATGTGTTTCTTTTGAAGAACACAAATCGGAAACTTTTATAGTTTCGACACGAAATAGACATACAGATCGGCTATAGTATTATACTGTGACGGTAAGACCGTAATGGAAAAATACTTAAGCAATAAGTTTCTAACATACTTGAAAGACTATAGTATTCTTTCAAAAGAGACTCCCCCTCGGAACACGTCATTTGACGGTGTGTCTGAACCGAGTAACCGAATTATGTTAGACATGATAAAGGTTAATCATGAGTCGCTCTGAGCTACCATTTCCTTCAACGGATAAGCATTAACAGTGCATAATTTATTTAGAATAAGGTTCTATTAAAATTTGTTTGACAGATATCATATTAGATATGAAAGGGAAAGAAACCGGGTTTCACATTCCTGATAATTTGCGAGGTCCCTATGATTAGTGCCTGGATTGAGAATGAATATGGACAGTATCAGTCCATGAAGGCAGAATCATTAAATATCCCTAGTCAGAGTATTATCGAGATTGTACATCGATGAATACGTAAAAGACTAGTATTACACTTGTGCTTGTTATGGGAGCACAACGACATAGTTCTAATATGTTTGGGTATAGGATACTCATGCAAGTGTAATAGGAGGTTGTGTTTCACCGATGGTACGGGAAAACAGCCTTGCTCTGGATAGACCCCCTCAGAATTCCATTGGTAGTATGACTACGTGTCTATGGAAGTCTGAAATCAGGGTAGGTGTATTTGGTCTTAACCTGAGACTTGAACCGCTAATGCATACCACAATCAATATACTTTGGTTGAGGTCGTCCAGGGCTTTAACCGGTTCCTGTGTAAGCCAATTCTGGGTATATCGAGAATCGTAGTGTGTTAGGTGTGATGTCAAGATGGAAGTGTCACTCCAGTTATATGGAGTTGATGATCGCGTAGGGATACAGAACTGGTTCTCTATAATGGTTGCAACCGTCGGGATAATATGACTTGGTCATGATTATTCGATTCTAAAGAGACTAGTCTTCGTTATCCGATATATGCATCGTACGGGGCAGACACTGTACCTGCCCCAGGCTTTGCATGTGATCATCTGATACTGGACAGAAATACGCAATACTACGGTATACTACGCTTGATATAGATCCTTATTCCTGTAAGGATATTTCCGGAGAATTGGGGAGGCATGGCGCTTTGCTAGAAGCCAACCTTGTCTTGTAATTCGGTATAAACGTAGTACGAGGTACTTACGTGTTCGGATAGTCCGACGATCGAATTTACTGCCAACATATCCGGGGATCTCATGGGTCGCTTCCCAAAGATTCACCGATGACGTATGACTCACACTTTTAATTTATCTGGGATTAATTAGATGAGAGAGAAAATTAATCTGGGATTAATTGCGGAGATATTTTATCTGGGATAAAATATCATTTAAAGAGAGATAACGATTAATTTAAAATTAATCGGTAAATTAATATATTTGATATATTAAACGAAATTGTATTTCGACGCGGAATTAAAATTAGATTTTAATTCGGGCGAACGAATTAATTTAGAATTAATTCATTAGCGATGTGAATAGTGATTATGCTTGCCATGATTATTTAATTAAATTAGATTTAATAACAACGCAACGGAAAATTCGTTAATTTAGAATTAGCTAACCCGAGCCCGAGATTATTTGCGAGAGCATTCACATTTCGAATCCGAGTGCGGCAAATGAAATCAAGCATCAAATCGCTAGTCGCAACTAGCGTAACAGCATTCGTCAATCAAGTGATGGATTCTTTCACTTTGAGTGGTTGACGCCAGTCACTATTCACTGATTGATGGAAGTAGATGTGACTTGATGAGTGTGGTTGGCATTTATGGATTGGTTTTTGGAGGGAAAAATTTGGTATTGGTTTTGGAAATTATATTACCAATTTTTTGCTAACAAATAAATATAACACACAAATCTCTCTCTCTCCTCCATTTCTCTTCATCTCTCACGCCCAAGAAGGAAAAGGGAAGCAAATGCAGTGAGATTTATGGCAAATTTCTAGAGAGCTAGCACTCCGAGAGACATGCGAAGTGTTGGTTATTATCAAGGTCCAAGATCAAACAAGACATGAAATTAATGTGCGAATACACCAACGAAGATAGCGGAATACTTACATTGATCGGTTATGTCGATTTGAAGACGAATCAAGCCATAAAGCCCACTGCCTTGCTCACGCCACTGTGCAGATTTGCTCACTGGTTTGAGCTAATTCGGGTCTCATTTCGAAGCTCCAAACTCCGTCGGATGAGTCCCGCCTCATGGGTGAACCTCCCTAACACCTTCGCAATAGTCGCAAGTGTGCTAGCACTTGGATTTGTCCATGAAAAATCCACTCATTGCCTCCCCAAAGCTCACGCCCTGAGCTGTGCAGTGAAGAGAAGAGAAGCCCCAAGGGCGTGAGAGAGAAGGAAGAAAAGCTAAAAGGTGTAAAATGGATTAAAATTGTATAAATGATTTACAAGAATGACTTATATATTTTTCCAAAAAATAATAAGCCTTTTCATTTATATTATCCAATAAAATCTATGTAAATCAATTACACATCCATCAAGGTTACTATTCCACCCACTTGCATCACTATTCACATGTCACTTTAATAAAGTGATTTGATGTGTCTTTCACTCAATCCATCAATAAAATCAATCAATCAATCAATCACTCAAAGTGACTTTTGATTTGACGCTTGATGTGACGATTGATTTGATGCTTGATGTGACTTGCGTCGCCGCACTCGAATTCGAAATACGAATGCGCTCGCAATCACACTCGGGCTCGGGTTCGCTAATTCTCAATTAGCGAATTTTCCATCGCGTCGTAATTAAATGATTACGCCTAGCGAATTCACTATTCACGTCGCTAACGAATTAATTCTAATTTAATTCGTTCGCCCGAATTAAAATCTAATTTTAATTCTGCGTCGAAATCTAATTTCGTTTAATATATCGAATATATTAATTTTCCGATTAATTTCAAATTAATCAATCTCTCTCTTTAGACGATATTTTCTCCCAGATAAAATATCTCCATAATTAATCCCAGATTAATTTTCTCTTTCTTCTATATAATCCCAGATTATTAATGAGTGCGAGTTATGCGTCATCGGTGCATTATCGGGAAGCGACCCATGAGATCTCCGGATAGGTTGGCAGTAAATACGGTCGTCGGTGTATCCGAATCACGTACGTACCAAGTACTACGTTCTACCGATTTATGAGACAAGGTCGGCTCCTAGCAAAGCACGAAGTCTACCAAATCTCTCCGGTCATATTCATTTAAGAATATTAAGATCTGTATCAAGCGTAGTATACCATTGTATTGTGTATATCGGTCCAGTATCGGATAGTCACGTGCTAGGGCTAGGGCTGGATAAGTGTCTGCCCGTCCGAAACACATATCGGATGTCTGGTAACATAGTCTCTATAATCGGATATTCATGACCTGGTCACAATATCCCGATTGGATGCGCATCACTCAAGAGCACTAGTACCGTTTCCTGCGTGACATCATCTCCACTATGACTGAAGTGATACTTCCGTCTCGACATCACACCCAATACACTACGACTCTCTGATAAACCCAGAAGTGGTGTACGCAGAACCAGTTAAAGCCCTGTACCACCAAGACCAAAGTCTATCGATTATCGTAAATATTAGCGA
>SKCR01047997.1:0-55150 GCA_019454045.1 Zanthoxylum bungeanum | reverse complement strand
GTTATATTATGGTGATAGGGAAACGAATTTGTGAGCTTGGATTTGGTTTTTGGAGCTTGAAGCTTGGAGCTTCAATGGTGGTTCATCAACGGCCGAATGAACAAGGAGGAAGAAGGCTCAAAATTGTGCAGTCCACTTCATCAAGAAGCCATTGCCGAGCTTCATGGAGGAGCAAAAACCGTATCTTGTTCTTCCTAGCATCAAACCCATCAATGTGAGTATGAATTCCGCCTTACTCCTTTGTGTATTCTATTCGTTTTATGCATGTTTATGATCTTGCGACTTGATTGAAACTCCTACAGTTCGTTGCTACTTTGACGTACTTTCAAGCATGTAATCTTAGATGTAAGATATATGCAAATTTAGGTGTAATTTTTATTTTTGCGCATATGAACTTAGAAGCATGATACTCTTGGAAATAAGTGTTACTTAAGCTTGATTAAATTATTACATAAATCCTTTAATTACAAGTGACATAAGTAATAGACCATTCCGAACCCAACGGTTTGAGGTATTCCCTTGCGACGGGTGAGTGCGGCCTTAAATCTCATTTTCCCGGTTCACACCGGGTGGCGACTCCATTATTCTCCGGTTTAGTCCCTCGTGGCTACTTCATACTCCCGACTAGGCCGCGAGCCTAGGACAGTATGCGTCGCCCAGTTCCTGTGTTCCCACAGTCTGGCGACTCCACTGGGGATAGAGAATCGGCCCCGAAATATTTCCTTGTAATGTTTCGATTTATGTTTTAATTGACCGTGTCTATAGTGGATAAAATGGTGGTTTAATCAAAGGCATTTTGAAGCTAGGTAATGGTTTGGTTTCTTCCTTCATTCATTATCTTTCTAGAGGAAAAGCTGTGAAGACACCTATATAGCCATCTACCCGTAGCCTATTGTGAGACTAATTTGGAGGACTCGTTGTTTATTCCTGTCACCAAGCGATAAGAGCCTAAGAGGTTAGGGTACTTAAGAGAGCCTCGCTCCCCCCTCCCTCTGGGGAATCTACAACGGGAAATCCATTTGACAGTCAGTCACACACATAGCTCATTGGCACGTAATAAATTTGATTTATTAATTGGACCTGCGAGTCCAGCCTTATCTCCTATTCTTTGTATTCTCTCCTCACATATTCCCCTCTATGTATATGAGGTTTCTTTAGAAGTGTAGTGTAACGGGTAGAAGAAATATTAGTGCTAGCGGGAGAGAGAAAGTGAGAGATTTGATCTAGGATCAATGTAAAATATCCATCCGCATATCATTATTATTTTATTTCATACTCGCTTTATTATGTGTTTAGAATGCATGCTTAAGGGTGTATGATGATGAGACCTTAACAAAGATAATTAAATTGGTAGCCAATTTGCACGCGAAAAACCCTCATAAAATATCATGCGTCTTTTCGTTCCATTGAGTGATTCTTGCTCAAGATCCTAGATTGGCATGGGTTGTTGGCCAAAGTCAAGCCCTTGTCCGTCAAAGATGTGTTTTAATCACGAGGCTTTGTTCCATATCGGTGTCGTGTCCAAGTTGTGGTTTGTTGGCCAAAGTCAAGACCACTTCTTGTCCATTGACATTGATTACGAAGCTTCCATATCAATGGGTCCGCGCTTGACTGGGATCACTAGGTTTGTTGTGCCAAAGCCAAGGCCTAGTTGATTCAGAGGAAAAAGGTTAGGGTATACATTCGATGTATAGGCATATATAAGATATATGTTGGGACTTGGATGTCCACCTACTGGATCTAGGAGTTGGATGAGATCCAATTGATCTTCGAGATCTACCTAGTTAATTATCATACAATTTGTTGGCCAAAGTCAAGATTGTGTGATATTTAACGGGATCCTAGCCCACTAGGAAACATGGTTTCCCGAGTACTCGACAGAGGGTTAGAGGCTCGACGAAAAATAGTGGGAGGCAAGAATTGAATTTGCAATACTCGTTCAATTACTCGCCATACGCGCTCATTTAAATTATTTCGTCATTAGATTAAATGTTAGTTAGACTAATATTTAAATTGTTGTTTTAATAAACAGTTGGACTGTATTATACTTGATTATATATAATTGGATTATATTAATCAATATATTGAATTAATTAATTTCAGTTTACAGTTGATTTTATAATTGGATTATAGTAATCAATGTAATTGAGGTTAATTAATTTGATTATATTTGATTATATAGTTGGACTATTATAATCATTATAATATATATAGTACCACTAATCGTTGATTAAATAGTTGGACTATTGTAATCAAGATAAAATTGAAAAGTTGGATATTTAAAATAAATCTGGAATTGAAATATTTTAAATGATTTAATTTTCAAATTGGGAATAAATAATAGGTTACTTATTTGATAAAATAACTTATTATACCTTAAGCCCAAAATTAAGCAAAATAAGTAGAGCAAAATCTTTGGAAGATTTATGTGATGATGACTTTAATGCTTAATTTAATATACTTGTCATAAATCTAATTTTAGATTTAAGAAGTATTAAAATTGCAATTTATAATTCTTGGAGAATTAATTGACTATTCTAGAGGAGATAAAGTCAAAGTTAAATTGGGCATGTAGCACGAGGTGCAAATCGTTTCGATATTCTAAAAACCCAAGGCTTGGCCTAAGGTTTCTGAAATATTGAAAAGGATAATAGACATATCCCAAAGTGACTACCATTTGGATATGGCAGATACGAAGGAATTAAAGAAAGGGCAAGGCTCTTACTTTGAAAAATGTTTGTCTTAGTTATGTTCACAGCTAGTATTGAAATTAGATTTTAAATACTTAGTGTGGTACATAAAATATATGTATTGATGTTCAGAATCTGCTTTGAGCAGGATACTGACTTCAAGCTGAGATTGCTCTACGAATCGGAAACGGGACGAAAGTCGCTGTTTCGACCGTAGATACCTAAGTTTAGGAACTACCCTCGGGTGTGTGTACTTAAATTAGGAACTGTTATAGTGTAACTAGTTTGACTAGAGACATTATCTCTATATCAGTGTTTAACCGTTGCGGATAAACCTTTATATTCTAGAACACTAAAATGTTTTATTATATAAAGATGATACTGAGATAAACACATTAGATGTGTAAATAACAGAATTTATATTTTGAATATAATTAAAATCTCAAACATATAAATTGACAAATAAATAGCTCAAATTGATTTGATCAATAGAGACTTATTTGTGGCATTGTTGTCTGGGACACAATTACAAAGACTCGTATATCCACACTTTTGAAGAGTGGATACTAGGACTGATTTGACTATTCAAATAAGGTCTGCGAATCTAGTTTATTAGGTAAAGTACCTAAAATACTATTTACTTAGTAATAGTAAAAGGGCCACCGATCTGTTAGCCCTATTCATGGTGAAGTTAGTGGGCCCATATCTAGCTAGGCTAGATGTGAACATGAATATTTCGTGACCTTAACGGATGTGGCATCACGTTATGGTTATGTGTTTCTTTTGAAGAACACAAATCAGAAACTTTTAGAGTTTCGACACGAAATAGACAAACAGATCGGCTATAGTATTATACCGTGACGGTAAGACCGTAATGGAAAATACTTAAGCAATAAGTTTCTTATATACTTGAAAGAGTATAGTATTCTTTCAAATGAGGACTCCTCCCGGAACACGTCAAAGTGACGGTGTGTCCGAACGGATTAACCGAATCATGTTAGACATGATAAGGCTAATCATGAGTCGCTCTGAGCTACTATTTCCTTCAACGGATAAGTTTTAACAGTGCAATAACTTATTTAGAATAAAGTTCCATAATAATCTGTTTGACAGATTACATATTAGATATGAACGGGAAAGAAACCGGGTTTCTCATTCCTGACTATTTGGGATGCTAGGCATATGTTTGGATAATACCAAACTAAGGACCCAAATTGGATAAGTGCCAATATAGGTTATCCTAAGGGAAACCATAAGTATAGTACTTATAAATCTCACATGAGAACAATGTGATTGTTGCTCACCATGCGGTTTTTCCTGAGAGGAATACCGATATGCAGTGGTCAGTGGGAGGATAGTGATACTCGATGAAAATCGGAGTAAGTAGTGTATAGGCACGAAGGCCGAAGTCCTTAATGGAACACAAATAGTTCATCTATGATGAATCTATACCATTAATCTTCGAGTACACAAGAACCGCGTAGATCAGAGAGAGTCAGAAAATGACCTAGGGTATGGGTTTCTGATCTAACCTCATAAAGATGTCAATCTTATGAAGGTATATCCACCGACTACGTTTTGAGGAAGTGATACGAGGTATCGACTCCCTATTATGGCAAAGTGCCATGAATCCGAAATGGATTCCATGTATAACAACTATTTTGGATACTAGTTGTTGTACCACAAGGCATTGTGCCTATTGGTACATTAAACGTCTTCAAGGAAGACATACATGAATGGCAACATACCAACGTACAAAGCCGGGCTTTTGACGGAAAGGTATCGTTATCAACATTGTGTTAATAACGGTTCAACCTTTTACCTGTTGCCATGGTAAATCCATTTTGAAGATGCTTGTTGATAACTGCATATTTCATTTATGAAATGTGTCAGTTGCAGATCAAAATCGTTTCCTGAAAAGGAAACCTTTTGGAGTATGCTTACAACATCCTGACGATTTTGTATAACCGACAAATAAGCTTTGCGGGTTATTCGATCCATGTTTGGATTGAAGCAAGCATAAGGTTCTTGGAACTGACGTTTTGAAATAATCATAATAGTTTATGATTTGACTCAAAACGAAATAATTCTTGTGTATATAAGGAGGTTAGTGGGAGAGAGCACTGATAATGAAATTCCCATAAAAAACATCGGTGAAAGCTTGGCTTTCATAAGAAATTCTCCGTGGAATTCTGAGGAGTAACAACCTTTATTCAAGGAATAAAGATCTACAGGGATAGATTTGGAGTTGTTAACACTCTATGGAAATTGTACATTTAAAATGTACTTGATATGGTGTCTCATACGCTTTGAGCATATGGAGTCACAATCAGGACAATCCAAGTGATAGTCATTGGATTGAAGTTAAGGACATCTATTAGTATCTTAGAGAACTAAAGATGTTGTCTTAAACTATGGAGTAGGAGAACTTGAAGTGACTAGGATCACTGCTGCAAGTTTCCAAACCGGTAAATAATACGGTACTATAAAGTTTGAACTGGGACAGCAAGCTGGAAATATTCCGAGCAAGATAACTGTTGCCGAATTAACAACAAATGCGGATTATTGCTGCAGCTGAGGCAGCAATAGAAGCCATTTGGATCGATAATAAATCTAATTAGATTAGATATAGTTCTTTTAGCAGCTGAGCTAGGCGTCAGCACAGGCTAAGGAATTAAAGGTCTCATCGACGATCCAGATATATACTTCTATATTCATCTGATTCGTTCGGATCATACATCGTGGCGATGTGATGATCGTTATATAAATCGCGTCAAAAGATAATTATGCAAATCCGCTGACGAAACCCTTTCCTCAGCAATTTGAGCGAACCATACATAGTTTGGGTGTTAGACACTCGAGTGACTGGCTATGTGCCAGTGGGGAGATTGTTGGATAATATGACCCATAGCGTCACTATTTGTACAGATCACGGTGTTGTTATACAAATTAACTATGTGACAAGGAAATTGCACTCTCATCATTTGTGATTAGATCACCATATATGTATAAATGAAGAGAGGTCCATATGATTAGTTCCTGGATTGAGATGATATGAGACGGTATCAGTCCACGAAGGATTAATCATTAAATATCCCTAGCCGGAGTATTATCGAGACAGGACATCGATAATGCGGAATAGGCTAGTATTGCACTTGTGCGCGTTGTGAGGGCACACCGACATAGTTCTCATATATTTAAGTATTGGATACTTATGCAAGTGCGATAGGAGGTCGTGTTTCACCGATGGTACGGGAAACAGCTTCGCTCTGGATAGACCCCTCGGAATCCCATTGGTATTATGACTATGTGTCTATGGGAGGCCGAAATCAAGGTAGGTGTGTATAGTCTTAACCTGAGACTTGCATCGCTAATACTTGCGATAATCGGTAGACTTTGGTCTTGGTGGTACAGGGCTTTAACCGGCTCTGCGTACACCGCTTCTGGGTTTATTAGAGAGTCGTAGTGTATTGGGTTGTGATGTCGAGAGACGAAAGTATCACTTCAGTTATAGTGGAGATGATGTCACGCAGGATACGGTATTAGTGCTCTTAAGTGCTGGCCGGCCATCGAGATATTATGACAAGGTCATGTATATCCGATTATAGAGACTAGTTACCAGACATCCGACATGTGCTTCGGACGGGGCAGACACTTATCCAGCCCCAGCCTAGCACGTGACTATCCGATATTGGGCTGATATACACAATACTACGGTATACTACGCTTGATACAGATCTATATATTCCTGTAAGAATATTTCTGGAGAATTGGGTAGGCATGGCGCTTTGCTAGAAGCCAACCTTGTCTTGTAAATCGGTATAAACGTCGTAGTACGAGGTAATTACGTGTTCGGGTAGTCCGACGACCATATTTACTGCCAACATATCCAGAGATCTCATGGGTCGCTTCCTGAAGATTCACCGATGATGTATAACTCGCACTTTGATTAATCTAGGATTAATTAGAAGAGAGAGAAAATTTATCTGGGATTAATTGCGGAGATATTTTATCTGGGATAAAATATTAGTTAAAGAGAGAGGAGAACGATTAATTTGGAATTAATCGATAAATTAATATATTTGATATATTATTAGAAATTGGATTTCGACGCAGAATTAAAATTAGATTTTAATTCGGGCGAACAATTAATTTAGAATTAATTCGTTAGCGACGTGAATAGTGATTTCGCTAGGCGTAATCATTTAATTACGACGCGATGGGAAAATTCGTTAATTTGGAATTAGCGAACCCGAGCCCGAGATTATTTGCGAGCGCATTCGCATTTCGAATTCGAATGCGGCACACAAGTCAAATCGTGCGTCATATCACTAGTCGCATCAATCGTCAAATCAAATGTCACTTTGAGTGATGTGACATGTTGTCACTTGATTTGAGTGATTGATGTAGAAGTTTAAAAAGCAACAATTTGCTTTTTACTTTTTGACTTTTGAATTAATTGTTGTGTATATATATTTTATTCATTTACTTGGTAAATGGAATAAAGAATATATATGTATATACAAAAAGCATTTCCTCTCTCTTGGACCGTGTGCATTGTTCACGTTTTGGCTATTCTTGGAACCATTTTCACGTGACTCTCTCAATTGTTTTTTGGTCTTCACGGTTTTAGGCTTTTGGAGCCAAAAACCCTTCATCTCTCTCTCACGGCTTCACTGCCGATTTGCTTCAAAATTTTCTGGTTTCACCGAATTTGTGAGAAGCAAAAAGGAGAAGAGTAGTGCTAGCACACACCTAGGGTTATATTATGGTGATAGGGAAACGAATTGTGAGCTTGGATTTGGTTTTTGGAGCTTGAAGCTTGGAGCTTCAATGGTGGTTCATCAATGGCCGAATGAACAAGGAGGAAGAAGGCTCAAAATCGTGCAGTCCACTTCATCAAGAAGCCATTGCCGAGCTTCATGGAGGAGCAAAAACGCATCTTGTTCTTCCTAGCATCAAACCCATCAATGTGAGTATGAATTCCACCTTACTCCTTTGTGTATTCTATTCGTTTTTATGCATGTTTATGATCTTGGGACTTGATTGAAACTCCTACAGTTCGTTGCTACTTTGACGTACTTTCAAGCATGCAATCTTAGATGTAAGATATATGCAAATTTAGGTGTAATTTTTATTTTTGCGCATATGAACTTAGAAGCATGATACTCTTGGAAATAAGTGTTACTTAAGCTTGATTAAATTATTACACAAATCCTTTCATTACAAGTGACATAAGTAATAGACCATTCCGAACCCAACGGTTTGAGGTATTCCCTTGCGAGGGGTGAGTGCGGCCTTAAATCTCATTTTCCCGGTTCACACCGGGTGGCGACTCCATTATTCTCCGGTTTAGTCCCTCGTGGCTACTTCATACTCCCGACTAGGCCGCGAGCCTAGGACAGTATGCGTCGCCCAGTTCCTGTGTTCCCACAGTCTGGCGACTCCACTGGGGATAGAGAATCGGCCCCGAAATATTTCCTTGTAATGTTTCGATTTATGTTTTAATTGACCGTGTCTATAGTGGATAAAATGGTGGTTTAATCAAAGGCATTTTGAAGCTCGGTAATGGTTTGGTTTCTTCCTTCATTCATTATCTTTCTAGAAGGAAAAGCTGTGAAGACACCTATATAGCCATCTACCTGTAGCCTATTGTGATGGACTAATTGGAGGACTCGTTGTTTATTCCTGTCACCAAGCGATAAGAGCCTAAGAGGTTAGGGTACTTAAGAGAGCCTCGCTCCACCCTCCTCTGGGGAATCTACAACGGGAAATCCATTTGACAGTCAGTCACACACCATAGCTCATTGGCACGTACCTTAATGTATAAAAAAGGGTGCGCTCTGCTCGAACCCTTGATTGGGGAGACCTAGTTGTGGGCCATCTTTCTCCGGTGAGAGCCTTTGTCTACACTCTTGCGAACCCACCCATAGACCGGGGTTGTATGGTTAAAGTAACAATTATTTCATTGAGTATGTGCTTTTGGACCATCCTCATTTGGATGCAGTTTGATTATTGTCAAAAATGCGAACTTGCTGGGCCATTTAAATTGGGGCGAGTTCGTACCTTATGACCATTAGGCCCAAAGCTTCTGAAATGTTGATGGGCCATTCTATAGAAATCATTGTTTTATGTTTGCATTATCTTTCTTTTATGCTTGTGTTTGGGAACATCGTCGTTTGGATCCATTTGGACCATTTGTCATGGGATATGGGCTTGTTGGGCCATTTAAACTGGGACAAGAACATATTTTATGACGATTGGGCCAAAGGCTTCTAAGTGATTGATGGGCCACTTTGTGCTTGTGTTCGGAACATTACCATTTGGATTTAGTTGGGCTCCTTGCCATGAGATGTGAACTCGTTGGGCCATTTAAATTGGGACGAGTTCACTCCTATGACAGTTAGCCCAAAAGCTTCTAAAATGATAACGGGCCGATTTGTCTGAAAATTTTAGTTGATTTAGTATGTTATATACGTTACATGCATCTCATGCACCTCATACATACATATATCATGTTAACACCTTCTATGTCTCAAAAAGACATCATAGATACCGTTTGGGTTAGAGAAGGGACAAGACTCACTAAAAGAACAATAACAGGCAATGAGTGAATCCGGTAACGAGGTATCCCATATGGATCAGTTAGAGAACGGTTTCGCCAAGAGATTACGAACAGTTGCAAGCCTTGACTACCGCCATGGCAAAGATGGTTGTACCTCGTGTTGGGGGAAATTCTGAGAATGTGAGGTGCGAGGAGCCTCTAAATGGCTTGGGGGATGATATCCCCACTTTTGATGATGACATGGCAGAGTATACAACAGGCAGAGTGATTGGGTCTCAGGTAGAATTTCAGAAGCTTCGAGATCAGGTTGAAACAGTTACCCACAAAATGAGGGGTAAACATGAAGAGTTGTTAGATTATGAGGCAATGACCTTCGGAGAACAGCTGCCAGCTCAGTTTAAAATGCCCGACATGGCTAAGTTTAATGGGAATGGAGACCCGAGAGTCCATCAGCAGCAATATGTCTCAGTCATGAGTTCAGTGGGCCTATCACAGCGCCAGGTCCAAAAGATATTTGGGATGTCACTCGAGGGGGCACCTGTGGTTTGGTATCATAGCCTTGAGAAGAAGGTTAAGGAAGATTGGAGAGAACTAGCTGATGCTTTTCTGAAGTAATATGTTACAGACTTAGAGATTGACTTGTCACTCCGTGATTTGGAGAACACTAAACAGAAGCCAGAGGAAAGTTTCAAAGAGTATTTGGATCACTGGAGAAGCCAGCTTATGAAAATGCAGACTCGGCCTTCAGAGAAAGACCAAATTAAGATGATTATCAATGGCACCAAGCCCTCTATTTATGGTAAGCTGAGGAGGATGACCTCCATGATTACTTATTTCCGACAGTTGAGAGAGACTATTATGGATATTGAAGAAGAGGAGGCTGAAAACAGAAAGTTTTAAGGCCAGAATAGAAGAAATTTTGGGGGGCATCCCTAGACTAAACCCGCTACTACCGAGGTTGCTGCCATCAAGAACCGACATTTCTCTAACCTGTGGAAGCCGTTATCTAAGGTGCTTGAGAAGTTAAGGGGACAATGACTCCTAAAACCCTTAGAGCCTAAACCACTTCCAGATCCTTTACCACCCAACCTTTACCTAAGCTTGTATTGTCACTTCCATCAGAGGAGAGGCCACTAAATTGACAACTGCACCCGCCTTAGGCATGAAATCCAAAACCTCATCGATGCTCACAAATACCCCGACCCAGAGAAAGAACAACCCACACATATTGGAACCCCCTACCAAATTACCACTTCGTTCCACCCACCTACATGATCAACTCTGGATTGCCCGAAACTTTTGTCCTCCAAACCCTTAACCACCAAGCTTCTTACATGGAGATAGGGGATGACAGTGAAGAACCGTAGGTCAAGAAAGAAGGAAATGCTGCGAATGATGAAGTTGCTCCTACTAGTTTATTTGATCTTGCATTTTTCATATAGATATTGATTTGGTCTACCTGTTCGAACCATTTCTTAAATGATAATAAAGACGTTCATTTCGTTTACTTCCCTGAGTCTCTCCCTCCAACCTGCAACATGAGTATATTTGAGAAAAGCATTCAACCTTGGTACTATGAAATTCAGGGATTGTTTAGAACACGGGGAATCTTCGGAAGCAACAATAGTACAGTCAGTTTCAGAAATGAATCAGTATCAGCTTGGGGCGAGGCCCACATTATCAGCATCAGTTTAGGGTCTTAGGCCCACATCAGCATCAGTTTGTGTTGGATAATATGACCCATAGCGTCACTATTTGCACAGATCATTGTGTTGTTGTAGCAAATTAACTATGTGACAAGGAAATTGCACTCTCATCATTTGTGATTAGATCACCATAGATATATAAATGAAGAGAGGTCCCTATGATTAGTTCCTGGATTGAGATGATATGAGACAGTATCAGTCCACGAAGGATTAATCATTAAATATCCCTAGCCGTAGTATTTTCGAGACTGGACATCGATAATGCGGAATAGGCTAGTATTGCACTTGTGCGCGTTGTGATGGCACAACGACATAGTTCTCATATATATAACTATTGGATACTTATGCAAGTGCGATAGGAGGTCGTGTTTCACCGATGGTACGGGAAACAGCTTCGCTCTGGATAGACCCCTCGGAATCCCATTGGTATTATGACGATGTGTCTATGGGAGGCCGAAATCAGGTAGGTGTGTATAGTCTTAACGGAGACTTACATCGCTAATGCTTACGACAATCGATATACTTTAGTTGAGGTCGTCTAGGACGTAACCGGTTCTGTGTACGCCAATGCCGGGTATATTGAGAATCGTAGTGTATTGGATGTGATGTCAAGACGGAGTGTCACTCCAGTCATAATGGAGATGATGTCACGCAGGATACGGTATTAGTGCTCTTAAAGTGATGCGCATCCAATCGTGATATTATGACCAGGTCATGAATATCCGATTATAGAGACTAGTTACCAGACATCCGATATGTGTTTCGGACGGGGCAGACACTATATCCAGCCCCAGCCCTAGCACGTGATATCCGATACTGGGCCGATATACACAATACATTAGTATACTACGCTTGATACAGATCTTAATATTCTTAAATGGATATGTCCGGAGAATTGGGTAGACTTGGTGCTTTGCTAGGAGTCGACCTTGTCTCGTAAATCGGTAGAACGTAGTACTTGGTACGTACGTGATTCGGACCTCCGACGACCGTATTTACTGCCAGATTATCCGGGGATCTCATGGGTCGCTTCCCGATAATCCACCGATGACGCACAACTCGCACTCTTGAATAATCTGGGATTATAATAGAAGAGAAGAGAAATTAATCTAGGATTAATAACGGAGATATTTTATCCGGGATAAAATGTCGTCTAAAGAGAGAGAACGATTAATTTGGAATTGATCGATGAATTAATATATTCGATATATTAAATGAAATTAGATTTCGACGCGGAATTAAAATAGATTTTAATTCGGGCAAACGAGTTAATTTAGAATTAATTCGTTAGCGACGTAAATAATAATTTCGCCAGGCGCAATTATTTATTTAATTCGATTGAATTAACGTCGCGACGTAAGCTCGGTATTTCGGAAATATCGAACCCGAACGCGTGAGTGCACGTGGGCCCACTTTCATTTGGAAACGTGTGGGGCCCCATGACACATGTCATGTTATGCATTAACTTTGACACATGTCATTTTGCTTATTTGACACTCTAATGCTTGGCATGGAGATTTGTGCATTGCACTCAATAGTAATGCATGGAAATGAAGTGTTTGACACTCTAAGCCTTTGCATGATTTGTGTCATAAGTTTATTATGTTTAATGAAATTATGGCATAAATATAAATTGATTTTGGTAACAAAAATCAAAATAATACATTACCATCTTCTCTCTCATTTCCTCTCTTCCTCTCCGAAAATGGACTGGTTTGGAACTGGTTTTGGGCGTGAGTTAAAGGGAAGCAAAGAGTGATTCTCATGGTGAGAAATCAAGTGCTAGCACACTACAAGTCTTGCGAAGGTGGTAGGGAGGTTCGACCATGAGACGGGATCCATCCGACGAAGCTAGGAGCTCCGTTTCTCATCTCAAATTTCTGTTTTTGGAGGCAGTGGACTGCATGCAGTGGAGCTCAAAGGCAGTGCGTTTTTTGGGCATCATTCGTCTCCAAATCGACATAACCGATCAATGTGAGTATTCCGCTACCCCGTTGATGTATTCACGCATGTTTCATGACTTGTTATTTGATCTTGGGACCTTAAATTACCAACAATGGTATCAGAGCTAATGTTGCAAGCATGAAATTTGTAGGGCTTAAAATTTGGGTAAATGTTTGTTGAGCATGATTTGAATAAATTGCTTGTTTGAGTATGCTTATACATGTTTAAATTCATTTTGGTTGGACTAATTTGATGAAAAATGATTTGGAATTATTTTCCCCAAATTTTGCATCTTGGCCGAATATGTGACTAATATTGGTTTTTTGATTTTGCATGATTTGGTTAAATATTAATTGAGCATGTTTAAATGATCTTTAATTGAAGATTGATTTGATCAATTTCAAAAAAATGTGATTGGATCAATTTTGCCCAAGGAGTGGAATTTGGAATTTGATGTTTTTTGTTATTTTGAATTTTTTCATTTTGATTCATTGGTGGGTTGTAATGTGATGGATGATGTTAATTTGAAGTCAATTAGATTGAATTTTGAATTGAACATAAATCCCCAAAAATTATCACCTTGGCCGAATGTGAATGTATATGGGATTCTTGGAATTTTTGATTTATGATTCATTGATGAGTTGAAATCATTTAGGTTGATGTTAATTTGAATAGAATTGGATTGGATTTCGAATTGGACAAAAACCCCAAAATCCTTGTGTTGGCCGAATGTGTAATGCCCTTTATTGTCTTGGTTTTTTGATTTTGATAATTGGATGTATTGGAAATCATTCGGGATATGTATTTAATGTCGATTGCGGATTAATTGGATTGAAACCGAATTGGACATGAAATCACTCCCTTGGCCGAGACCTTTAAGCATGTAGATGGGTTTGATTTTTCAATTTGTGTGTTGGACATATGATAATGAATCTAGCATGATTAATTGGACTAATATGGTGTTTTAGAAATGTTGATTTAGTGATTGATCATGTAATACACTTTGGTAATTAAATTGGGAAAATTGGATTTTTTGAATTTAATTATTTGGGCTTAATTTTGGAAATTGGATTTAAATGTTGTATTTGGGCCTATTGGGCTTGATTTATCAAGTTTGGTTTAGGCCAAATGGATTGGATCCAATTGGGCCCAAAACCTTGACCATAAAGCCCAAATGCGACTTAATGAACCTTTAAAGTTCAATTGGGCCTAATGGGCCAAGATTGATTTATGGGCTTATGGGGTAAATCCCGGATTGGACTTTGGTTATCGGTTTGATCCGAGTTGACCAAAAGTCCACGCCTTAAGAAATCAATCAAAAGCCCATTGGACTTTAATTGAATTGACGTTGGACGTTATTCGGTCTTTGAGACGCGTTACGATTAGATTTGGAATTTAAATCGTAAAAGGTTTATTAAAAAGTGTAATATTTAATTTGGAATTGAATAGTGAATTAGTATTAAATACATGTTAAATTAGATTTAATGATGTAGTTTAATTTAATTCATGAATTCGTACTTTAAGTACTTATTCGCAAAAAACGTTTTGACTCGAACAAAATCAAATCGTTGTTTGAACATTGGATGATCACTTAATTATCAGATTAATTAATTTGATTAGATTGATTGATAGCATGCTTATGTGTGTGAATACATGGTTGTGTTGAATGAATAATGTATATCGGATGGATATTAGTCGGGTGGGCAATTTTAGAAATTGTTGTAATAAATTCGATTTATTAAATTGGACCTGCGTGTCCAGCCTTATCACCTCTATTCTCTTTGTATTCTCTTCTCACCTATTCCCCTCTATGTATATGAGGTTTCTTTAGAAGTGTAGTGTAACGGGTAGAAGTAATACTAGTGCTAGCTTGAGTGAGAAAGGGAGAGATTTGATCTAGGATCGATGTGTTAAGTATCCATCCGCATATCATTATTATTTTATTTCATACTCGCTTTATTATGTATTTAGAATGCATGTTTAAGGGTGTATGATGATGAGACCTAACAAAGATAATTAAATTGGTAGCCAATTTGCACGCGAAAAACCCTCGTTAAATATCAAGCGTTTATTTTCCTTCCATTGAGTGATTCTTACTCAAGATCCGAGATTGGCAGGGGTTGTTGGCCAAAGTCAAGCCCTTGTCCGTCAAAGATGTGTTTTAATCACGAGGCTTTGTTCCATATCGGTGTCGTGTCCAAGTTGTGGTTTGTTGGCCAAAGTCAAGACCACTTCTTGTCCATTGACATTGATTACGAAGCTTCCATGTCAATGGGTCCGCGCTTGACTGGGATCATTAGGTTTGTTGTGCCAAAGCCAAGGCCTAGTTGATTCAGAGGAAAAAGGTTAGGCTATACATTCGATGTATAGACATATATAATATATGTTTGGGACTTGGATGTCCACCTACTGGATCTAGGAGTTGGATTAGATCCAATTGATCTTCGAGATCTACCTAGTTAATTATCATACAATTTGTTGGCCAAAGTCAAGATTGTGTGATATTTAACGGGATCCTAGCCCACTAGGAAACACAGTTTCCCGAGTACTCGACAGAGGGTTAGAGGCTCGACGAAAAATAGTGGGAGGCAAGTATTGAATTTGCAACATTCGTTCGAATACTCGCTAAACGCGCTCATCTATTTTTACTCGTCATATTAATCAAAAGTATTAGTTGGACTAATATTTTATGTTGTTTTAAATATATATATAGTTGGACTATATACAAACTCATTCAATATATAGTTGATTTTATAATTGGATTATAGTAATCAATATAATTGAATTAAATGATAGTTGATTTTATAATTGGATTATAGTAATCAATATTAAAATTATAGTTGATTAAATAATTGGATTATTGTAATCATTATAATAAATAGTACCTTATTAAATTGATTAAATAGTTGGACTATTGAAATCAAGAAAGAATTGAAAAGTTGAATATTTAAAATATATAATCATTGGATTAAATGCTTTAAATGATTTAATTTTCAATTGGGAATTAATAATAGGTTAATTTATTTGATAAAATAACTTATTATGACTAAGCCCATTATTAAGCAAATAGTAGAGCATAAAGTCTTTGGAAGATTTATGTGATGATGACTTTAGTGCTTAATTAATATACTTATAATAAATCTATCTTTAGATTTAAAAGTATTAAAGTTGCAATTAATTGACTATTCTAGTGTGAAAAGTCAAAGTTTGCAATTGGGCATGTAGCACAAGGTGCATATCATTTCGATATTCTAAAACCCAGGCTTGGCCAAAGGTTTGTGAAATATTGAAAAGATAATTGACATATCCCAAAGTGACTACCATTTGGATATGGAAGACACGAAGGAATTAAAGATAGGGCGAGGCTCTAACTTTAAAAATATTTGTCAAAGTTATGTTTACTACTAGTATTGAAATTGGATTTTAAATACTTAGTGTGGTACATATACATATATGTATTGACGTTCAGAATCCGCTGTGAGCTGGATACTGGCTTCAAGCCGAGATTTCTCTGCGAATTGGAAACGGGACGAAAGTCGTTGTTTCGACGACGTAGATACCTAAGTTTAGGAACTACCCTTTGGGTATGTACTTAAATTAGGAAATGTTATAATGTAACTAGTTTGACTAGAGACATTATCTCTATATCAGTGTTTAATCCGATGCGGATAAAACCTTTATATTCTAGAACACTAAAGTGTTTCATTATATAAAGATGATACTGAGATAAATACATTAGATGTAAATAACATAATTTATATTTTGAATATAAATAAAATCTCAAACATATAAATGACAAATAAATAGCTCAAATTGATTTGATCAATAGAGACTTATTTGTGGCATTGTTGTCTAGGACACAATTAAACAAGACTCGTATATCCACACCTTTTAAGAGTGGGTACTAGGACTGATTTGACTATTCAAATAAGGTCTACGAATCTAGTTTATTAGGTTAAATACCTAAAATACTATTTACTTGGTAATAGTAAAAGGGCCACCGATCTGTTAGCCCTATTCATGGTGAAGTAAGTGGGCCCATATCTAGCTAGGCTAGATGTGAACATGAATATTTCGTGACCTTAACGGATGTAGCATCACGTTGTGGTTATGTGTTTCTTTTGAAGAACACAGATCGGAAACTTTTGAAGTTTCGACACGAAGAAAACAAACAGATCGGCTATAGTGTTATTCCGCCACGGTAAACCGTAATGGAAAATACTTAAGCAGTAAGTTTCATATGAACATGAAAGAGTACGGTATCTTTCAGATGAGGACTCCTCCCGAGACACGTCAGTTAGACGGTGTGTCCGAACCAAAAACCGAATTTTTTGGACATGATAAGGTTTATCACGAGTCGCTCTGAGCTACTATTTCCTTCAACAGGATATGTATTAACAGTGCAAAACTTATTTGGAATAAGGTTCCATATAAATCTGTTTGACAGATATCATATAGGATATGAACAGGAAAGAAACGGGTTTCTCATTCCTGATAATTTGGGTATGCCAGGCATAACGTTTGGATGATACCAAACTAAGAACCCAAATTGGATTAGTGCCAATATAGGTTATCCTAAGGGAAACCATAAGTATAGTACTTATAAATCCCACATGAGAACAATGTGATTGTTGCTCACCATGCGTTTTCCTGAGAGGAATACCGATATGCAGTGGTCAGTGGGAGGATAGTGATACTCAATGAAAATCGGAGTAATACTATTCAAGCACGAAGTCCTAAATGGAACACAAACAATTCATCTATGATGAATCTGTACCATTAATCTTCAAATACACAAGAAACGGGTAGATCGGATAGAGTCAGAAAACAACCTAGGGTATGGGTTTCTGATCTAACCTCATTAAGATGTCAATCTTATGAAGGTATATCCACCGACTACGTTTTGAGGAAGTGATACGAGGTATCGACTCCCTGTTATGGCAAAGTGCCATGAGTCCGAAATGGATTCCATGTATAACAACTATGTTTGGATACTAGTTGTTGTACCACAAAGCATTGTGCCTATTGGTACATTATACGTCTTCAAGGAAGACATACATGGATGGCAACATACCAACGTACAAAGCTAGGCTTTTGACGGAAAGGTATCGTTATCAACATTGTGTTAATAACGGTTCAACCTTTTACCTGTTGCCATGGTAAGTCCATTTTGAAGATGCTTGTTGATAACTGTATATTTCATTTATGAAATATGTCAGTTACAAATCAAAATCGCTTTCCTGAAAAGGAAACCTTTTGGAGGATGTTTACAACATCCTGACGATTTTGTATAACCGACAAACAAGGTTTGCGGGTTATTCGATCCATGTTTGGATCAAGCAAGCATAAGGTTCTTGGAACTGACGTTTTGAAATAATCATAATGGTTTATGATTTAACTCAAAACGAAATAATTCTTGTGTATATAAGGAGGTTAGTGGGAGAGCGCACTGACAGTGAAATTCCCATAAAGCAATTGGTGAAAGCTTGGCTTTCATAGATATTCTTTCAATAGAAATTCTCCGTAGAATTCTGGGGAGTAACAACCTTTATTCAAGGAATAAAGATCTACTGGGATAGATTTGGAGTTGTTAAACTCTCTGGAAATTGTACATTTAAAATGTACTTGTATTGGTGTCTCATACGCTTCGAGCATATGGAGTCACAATCGGGTCAATCCAAGTGATAGTCACTGGATTGAACATTAAGAACATCTGTTAGTATCTGAGAGAACTAAAGATGTTGTCTTAAACTATGGAGAAAGAGAACTTGAAGTGACTGGGATCACTGCAGCAAGTTTCCAAACGATTAAATACCGCGGTACTATAAAGTTTGAATAACGGGACAGTGAGCTGGAAATCTTCCGAGCAAGATAACTGTTGCCGAATAAACAACAAATGCGGATTATTGCTACAGCTGAGCTGAGGCAGCAATAGAAGCCATTTGGGTCGATAATAAATCTAATTAGATTAGATATAGTTCTGTTAGCAGCTGAGCTAGGCGTCAGCACAGGCTAAGGAATTAAAGGTCTCATCGACGATCCAGATATATACTTCTATATCATCTGATTCGTTCGGATCATACATCGTGGCGATGTGATGATCGTGTAAATCGCGTCAGACGATAATCATACAAATCCGCTGACGAAAATCTTTCCTCAGCAATTTGAGCGAATTATACATAGTTCGGGTGTTAGACACTCGAGTGACTGGCTATGTGCCAAGTGGGAGATTGTTGGATAATATGACCCATAGCGTCACTATTTGCACAGATCATTGTGTTGTTGTAGCAAATTAACTATGTGACAAGGAAATTGCACTCTCATCATTTGTGATTAGATCACCATAGATATATAAATGAAGAGAGGTCCCTATGATTAGTTCCTGGATTGAGATGATATGAGACAGTATCAGTCCACGAAGGATTAATCATTAAATATCCCTAGCCGTAGTATTATCGAGACTGGACATCGATAATGCGGAATAGGCTAGTATTGCACTTGTGCGCGTTGTGAGGGCACAACGACATAGTTCTCATATATATAACTATTGGATACTTATGCAAGTGCGATAGGAGGTCGTGTTTCACCGATGGTACGGGAAACAGCTTCGCTCTGGATAGACCCCTCGGAATCCCATTGGTATTATGACGATGTGTCTATGGGAGGCCGAAATCAAGGTAGGTGTGTATAGTCTTAACCTGAGACTTACATCGCTAATGCTTACGACAATCGATATACTTTAGTTGAGGTCGTCTAGGACTGTAACCGGTTCTGTGTACGCCAATGCCGGGTATATTGAGAATCGTAGTGTTTGGATGTGATGTCAAGACGGAAGTGTCACTCCAGTCATAATGGAGATGATGTCACGCAGGATACGGTATTAGTGCTCTTAAAGTGATGCGCATCCAATCGTGATATTATGACCAGGTCATGAATATCCGATTATAGAGACTAGTTACCAGACATCCGATATGTGTTTCGGACGGGGCAGACACTTATCCAGCCCCAGCCCTAGCACGTGATTATCCGATACTGGGCCGATATACACAATACATTAGTATACTACGCTTGATACAGATCTTAATATTCTTAAATGGATATGTCCGGAGAATTGGGTAGACTTGGTGCTTTGCTAGGAGTCGACCTTGTCTCGTAAATCGGTAGAACGTAGTACTTGGTACGTACGTGATTCGGATACTCCGACGACCGTATTTACTGCCAGATTATCCGGGGATCTCATGGGTCGCTTCCCGATAATCCACCGATGACGCACAACTCGCACTCTTGAATAATCTGGGATTATAATAGAAGAGAGAGAAAATTAATCTAGGATTAATAACGGAGATATTTTATCCGGGATAAAATGTCGTCTAAAGAGAGAGAACGATTAATTTGGAATTGATCGATGAATTAATATTTCGATATATTAAATGAAATTAGATTTCGACGCGGAATTAAAATTAGATTTTAATTCGGGCAAACGAGTTAATTTAGAATTAATTCGTTAGCGACGTAAATAATAATTTCGCCAGGCGCAATTATTTATTTAAATTCGATTGAATTAACGTCGCGACGTAAGCTCGGTATTTCGGAAATATCGAACCCGAACGCGTGAGTGCACGTGGGCCCACTTTCATTTGGAAACGTGTGGGGCCCACATGACACATGTCATGTTATGCATTCTTTGACACATGTCATGTTATGCTTATTTGACACTCTAATGCTTGGCATGGAGATTGTGTGCATTGCACTCAATAGTAATGCATGGAAATGAAGTGTTTGACACTCTAAGCCTTTGCATGATTTGTGTCATAAGTTTATTATTTGTTTAATGAAATTATGGCATAAATATAAATTGATTTTGGTAACAAAAATCAAAATAATACATTACACTCTTCTCTCTCATTTCCTCTCTTCCTCTCACGAAAGGACTGGTTTGGAACTGGTTTTGGGCGCGTGAGTTAAGGGAAGCAAAGAGTGATTCTCATGGTGAGAAATCAAGTGCTAGCACACTACAAGTCTTGCGAAGGTGGTAGGGAGGTTCGACCATGAGACGGGATCCATCCGACGAAGCTAGGAGCTCCGTTTCTCATCTCAAATTTCTGTTTTTGGAGGCAGTGGACTGCATGCAGTGGAGCTCAAAGGCAGTGCGTTTTTTGGGCATCATTCGTCTCCAAATCGACATAACCGATCAATGTGAGTATTCCGCTACCTCCGTTGATGTATTCACGCATGTTTCATGACTTGTTATTTGATCTTGGGACCTTAAAAATTACCAACAGTTTGGGGATGAGTCCCAGGGCCGAGGCCCACATCAGTATCATCTTAGGGCCAAGGCCCACATAAGTTTCAATTTTGGGGATGAGTCCCAGGGCCGAGGCCCACATCAGTATCATTTAGGGCCAAGGCCCACAAAAGTTTCAATTTTGGGGATGAGTCCCAGGGCCGAGGCCCACATCGGAATCAGCTTGGGGTGAGACCAACATCAGCATCAGTTTAGGGCCGAGGCCCACATCAATATCAGCCCAGGGCCAAGGCCCACATCAGTTTCAGTTTTGGGGATGAGTCCCAGGGCCGAGGCCCACATCAGTTACAGTTTGGGGATGAGTCCCAGAGCCGAGGCCCACATCAGTATCAGCTTGGGGCGAGGCCCACATCAGCATCAGTTTAGGGCCGAGGCCCACATCAATATCAGCCCAGGGCCGAGGCCCACATCAGTATCAGTCTGGGGCTGAGGCCCACATCACTATCAGCTTGGGGCGAGGCCCACATCAGCATCAGTTTAGGGCCGAGGCCCACATCAATATCAGCTTGGGGCGAGGCCCACATCAGTATCAGCATCAGTTTAGGGGCTGAAGCCCACATCAGTTTCAGTTTTGGGGATGAGTCCCAGGGCCGAGGCCCACATCAGTTTCAATTTAGGGACGAGTCCGAGGGGCGAGCCCACATCAGCATCAGTTTGGCCGAATATGGCACTCCGAAAGTGGAGCATGGTTCAAAAATGGACTACTATCAGATCTCGCCAAAAATGGCACTCCGAAAGTGGAACATGGTTCGAAAATGGACTACTTTCACATCTCGCAGAAAGTGGCACTCCAAAACTGGAGCACGGTTCGGAAATGGACCAAGGAAGGCCTAACCCATCGGAATATGATACATATCCATGCATACATGCATACATATCACATACATGCAATGTTTGTTTTGTGTTCGCAGGTCTGTAGCGGCAAAGACCATCTCATCAAATAACGGTTCAAAAATGAGCCACATTCTCGCACAGCACGGTTCAGAAATGGAACGCTACCACAACAGATGCCGAAAATGGTGCCCCAAAATAGAGCACACATAGCAGACGCCGAAAATGGCACACCAAAATGGAGCACCGACAATAGATGCTGAAAATGGCGTTCCAAAATGGAGCACACACAGCAAAGGCCGAAAATGGCGTTCCAAAGTGGAGCACACACAGCAAATGCCGAAAATGGCGTTCCAAAATGGAGCCCACACAGCAAAGGCCGAAAATGGCGTTCCAAAATGGAGCACACACAGCAAATGCCGGAAATGGCGCTCCAAAATGGAGCACACACACAACAGATGCCGAAAATGACGTTCTAAAAATGGAGCACGGTTCGGGAATGAACCAGGGGTCGCAGCACCTCACCATCAAATCAACTCAACTCAATACATGGTAAGTCAAGTGGCAGCTGGCGAGCCAGGTAAGTGAAAATGCATTGCATAAATTTGATAGGATTGTCACTATTACACATTACACAAGTCCCATCAAAGTGGGGGCGATTGTAGGCACTGCATTTTTGCATGCGAGTCCCTATGATGAGTCTCATCTGGAGACACTACCTTTGTAGTTAAGGATATTTCGGGAACGGTCGTCGGAAGGGAATCGGTGTTTCATTAGATTTTTATTCACTTGTTTAGCTCCAAGCTCGCTTGTTGGACCTCCGTTGTAAAGCACATTTAGCCTAAAAAACCCAGAACCATTTAACCTTGGCCCAAACCCACTCACCAAACCAACACACAACACCTAACTTACCAAGACAAAGCCCACGCCCACACCCACCTAGGCCCACACGCCCATGGCCTCAAAAATACACCCAAATTAAATTAAATATTAATTAAATTAAATATTAACTAAATAAAATATTAATTAAGTTATTTACCAAATTAAATAAGACATAAAATATAATTATACCAAATTAAAAATATTGTAACTTCCTAATCCAAAATATCATATACTAAATAAAGAGATGTTATGCCTAATTAAAATCAATCATAACCAATTAAATACATTGCATTCCTAAACCAAGCAAATCAAATATTCAACCTTCCTAATTCACCAAAATTTGTCCCCCCTCAATCCATTGATTTCCTTATCCAACACCAAATCAAATCCTCTCTTTAATGCCAAAATCCATTCCTTGTGAGACAAGGAGAGAAGCCCTAGCCCTTCTCTATATAAACAACCCCTAACCAAGACATGCATTCCCCTAGCTCATACACACAACTCACACGCAAATCACAGCAAGATACCCTAGACATTACACGCAAATCACAAGAAAAATAGCAAACAATTCTCTTCATCCCCACCCTCACATTACCAAAATATAGCAGCCATTGACAGCCCCTACAACCATCAAAACAGCCCTTAATCACCACCGAAAACCAGCCCCATAAACCCCCACACATCACCGAAAATTACCCCAAAACAGCAGCTACATACACCGAAAATTACCCCAAAAACAGCAGCTCTGAACACGGAAATAGCAGCCCAAAATCACCTTAAATAGTGACCTGAACAGTGAGCAGAAAATACAGAGGAAACAGCAGCAAAACGGAGGCCAAACAGCAAGCAAAACAGCAAAACAGTGAGCTAAAACGCAAACCAGTGAACCAGAGAAGTTGAGGAGCTTTACCCTTCCGATCTCCGTGAAACGCAAGTCCGAAAGTCGGCAAAAAAGGTTAAACCTGAGGGTATTTTCCACATTCGTTTTCTGTTTTATTTTTATTATTCATTGAGTATTGTTAACATGATTGTTATGTTAAAATGCATGTTGTGGCCCTTGAGTAGATAAATATGCATGGATTAGGAAATATTGTATGTTGTGGCCTTGGAATAAAATGAAAGACGTGTCAACTCTCGCGGTATATCGGATGGAAACCCGGACATAAATTTCATAGCCGATTCCAAATGGACGGTAGTATGATCTGTACTCGGGATACAACTCCACGTACCGCTTGAGTAAACAACACATTCTTTTGTTTTATGTTGCTTTGATTTATTTATTATTCGTCATTTAAATTCCGCATGTTACTTGTTTATGCATAATGCGATCGAGCACATGGGTTTAGTAAGTCGGATTAAAGTCCCCTATTTGGAAGGGTTAAAACCCTTTACCACGATGCTTTGCCGCGCCGGTTGATGTGTGTTCGGTTGAATGTAAGATATGTTCAATCAGGTACACTAAGTTTGATATTATTGTCTTAATTCTTTGTATGCATGATGCGATCGAGTGCATGGGCTTAGTAAGTCTGATTAAAGGTCCCCTATTTGGAGGGGTTAAAACCCTTTATCACGATGCTGTGCCGCGCCGATTGATGTGTGTTCGGTTGAATGTAAGAAATGTTCAATCAGGTACACTAAGTTTGATATTATTGTCTTTATTCTTTGTATGCATGATGCGATCGAGTGCATGGGCTTAGTAAGTCTGATTAAAGGTCCACTATTTGGAGGGGTTAAACCCTTTACCACGATGCTTTGCGCGCCGCGCCGTTGATGTGTGTTCGGTTGAATGTAAGATATGTTCAATCGGGCATACTAAGTTTGATATTATTGTCTTTATTCTTTTTATGCATGATGCGATCGAGCGCATGGGCTTCGTAAGTCAGATTAAAGGTCCCCTATTTGGAGGGGTTAAAACCCTTTACCACGATGCTTTGCCGCGCCGGTTGATGTATATTCGGTTGAATGTAATGTGTTCAATCAGGTATACGAAGTTTATATAGTTATCTTTATCTTTGTACGCATTGTAATGAAAAGTGCATGGGCTCATTGTGTTGGACTAAAAAGGTTCTCCATTTGGGGGAAGAAAAGCCTAAAAGGCTACCTTTGCCACGATATTTGCCGCGTCTTTCATATATTGATTGCACATCATCTACCCATGTCTTGGATCGATCTATTACCATTGGTATAGCTATATTATTAGGCCTTGCACTTTCCTTTGTTCATACACAAACCAGAACCCTCATTCACGTAAGACCTAAGCCTCTTCATGCTAATCACACTTTCACCCACTTAACGCCACCTATTAGCCTCACGTAGCTTACCCCCCTCTCCCCCTCCTCGTCGCCACCGCATGCTCGCCCACGTCCCCCTAAACCTGCCACCTTGCCCTTTACCGCAACAAACCTTCACCAGCCTCAACTTTAATTTACGCTTACCACAAGCACAAAGCTTCACGCAGTTGTCCATTTTCCGCAACTACCTACAAGCCATTTGCCCCACTCACAAGACCATGCCTTAACGCCACCTATTAGCCTCAACCCGCGTGTAAAGCCAACTATACCATTCACGCATGTATTATGAAATCCCATATGGTCATCCTTATCTTTGTACGCATCGTAATAAAAAGCACATTTATTCCATTGGTTGCATCACTTACCTTAGTCTTGGCTTAACGTATTACAATTCATATATCCATGTCATGATAGCATTTGAGTATTATTTCTTGTGGTATATCGGATGGAAACCCAGACATAAATTCCATAACCGATTCCGAATGGACGGTGTGCGGTCTGTACTTGGGATACAATTCCACGTACCACTTGGAAAATTGCTCACATGTGTGTTTGTGTCCATAATTGTTATCTTCTTTTGCACAACGTCCTAGCATGCTTACTTTAATGCCTAATTGCATCCTTAATTGTCTTTTTGCATTATGTACTTAGTTGACTCTTTTATTTACGCATGGACATGTAATGGCTATTTGTTTATGCTTCCGCACGTATAAGTATGATATGTCTATGTAATCACATGTTCGCCATTATTTGATTCACTTTTATGTGTGCTTTCGTGGTTAGTGTGTGCTTGTGTTTCCATGAATACAATATGCCAATGAAGTTGTATGTTCGTTGCTACTTTGACATACTTTCAAGCATGCAATCTTTGATCTAAGATATATGCAAATTTAGGTGTAAGTTTTATTTTGCGCATATGAACTTAGTGTTAGACATTATGTCCCATAGCGTCACTGTTTGTAAATGATATTGTATTATTGTACAAAATTAACTATGTGATAATGAAATTGCCTTTTGCCGTTTTGTAATATTATTTACTTTGACTAATAAATGGCGAAAGTCCATATGATTAATACTGGATTGAGATGATATGAGACAGTATCAATCTATAAAAGTTTAATCATTAAATATCCCTAGTCGGAGTATTATCGAGATCGGACATCGATAATGCGGAATAGACTAGTATTGCGCTTGTGCACGTTGTGAGGGCACAACAGCATAGTTCTCATATATTTAAGTATTGGATACTTATGCAAGTGCAATAGGAGGTTGTGTTTTACCGATGGTACGGAAAACAGCTTCGCTCTGGATAGACCCCCGCGGAATCCCATTGGTAGTATGTCTGAGTGTCTATGGGAGGCCGCATCAGGGTAGGTGTATATGGTCTTAACCTGAGACTTACATCGCTAGTACTTGCGACAATCGGTAAACTTTGGTTTTGGTGGTTGGGGACCCTAACCGGTTCTGTGTACACCTCTTCTGGCTGTTGGTTATCGAGAATCGTAGGTGCTGGATGTGATGTCAAGATGGAAGTATCGCTTCAGACATATGGAGGCGATGATCACGCAGGGCACAGAACTAGTACTCTATAAAAGGTTGCAACCGTCGGGACAATATGACTAGGTCAGGATTGTCTGATTTAAAGAGACTAGCTGCTTGATGTCCGATATATGTTTCGTACGGGGCAGACACATCTCCAGCCCCAGGCCTAGCATGTGATCATCCGATACTGGATCGATTTACGCAATACTACGGTATACTACGCCTGATACAGATCTTATATTCCTATTAGAATATTTCTGGAGAATTGGGTAGGCATGGCGCTTTGCTAGAAGCCAACCTTGTCTTGTGAATCGGTAAAGACGTAGTACGAGGTACGTACGTGTTCGGATTATCCGACGACCGTATTTACTGCCAAAATATCCGGAGATCTCTTGGGTCGCTTCCTGAAGATTCACCTATGATATTTGATTCGAACTTAATTAATCTGGATTAATTGCGGAGAAACTTTATCTCGGATAAAGTGCCTTATTTAGAGAGAGAGAACGATTAATTTGGAATTAATCGATATAATTATTATATTCGATATAATAATCGAAATTCGATTTCGACGCGAAATTAAAATTAGATTTTAATTCGGGCATACGAGTTAATTTAGAATTAATTCGTAAGCGACGTAAATAATAATTTCGCTAGGAGCGATTATTTATTTAAATCCGATTTAATTAACATCGCGACGCTAGCTCGGTATTTCGGAAATATCGAACCCGAACGCGTGAGTGGACGTGGGCCCACTTTCATTGGGAAACGTGTGGGGCCCACATGACACTTGTCATTGATATGGCTTGCATGTTAATAGTGTACAAAACACTCTAAGGCATTGCATGGTGATAGTGTGCATTTCACTCAAAGGTTTTGCATGGAGTTTGAGTGTTTGACACTCTAAGCCATTGCATGGTTTATGTCATAGATTTATTATTAATTTAATAAATTATAACATAAATATAAATTGATTTTTTTGTTGACAAAGATTAATTAATTAAAGACTTTACTTACACCAAAAATCTCTCTTCTCTCTCTCAATGCCGAGAACTCCATTGACAAGGGCAAGGAAGATTTGATCTTCCATTTCTCCATTTTTGCTAGCACAAGCAAGGGATCAAAAGAGGTGATAGGGAAACCATCAAAGAGCTTGGAATACAAGAGCTTGGAGCTTGGAGTCTTCTTCCTCCTCTTGGCCGAACCATCCATCACTTGGAGCTTCTACCATTTGATCATCTTCTTCATCACAAGGCATTGTAAGTATGATTCCGCCATACTTCATGTTTAAATATATATTCTTTGTAGTATTTTACATGCTTAATCTTTCTGGACATATAATAGAAACCAACAATGGTATCATTGAGCTAGGTTTAAGCATGAAATACTTTAGGTTAAAATTTGGGTAAAATTGATTGAAGCATGTTCTTGTGAAATTTGATGAATGAGTATGCTTATATGTATGTTAAATGACATTATATGAATCAATTTTATGAAAAATGCATTGGATGATTTTTCCCCAAAATTTTGACCTTGGCCGAATGGGTGTGTTAAATTGATTGAAGCATGTTCTTATGAAATTTGATTAATAAGTATGCTTGCATGTGTATAACATGATGTTATATGGAATCAATTTTATGAAAAATGCATTGGATGATTTTTCCCCACCTTGGCCGAATGGCATGATGAAATTGATATAAGCATGTTCTTATGAAATTTGATTAATAAGTATGCTTGCATGTGTATAACATGATGAATATGGAATCAATTTCATGAAAAATGCATTGGATGATTTTTCCCCAAATCCATGCCTTGGCCGAATGTGTTACTACTTGGAGTAGATTGAGATTGAATTTTTTGTTTAAGATCATTAGATGACTTAGAACGTGTACGGGACGTAGATTAGTAATTCAATCGGATTGAAAAACAAATCGACACAAAAACTCACCTTGGCCGAATGTACAAGGACATGAAATGGAGTTGATTTTTGATAAAATTAATGTTGGACATTTAATTTGACAAATACATGATTAATAAATTAAATGGGTTTTTTGAAATATTTGGTTTAATATATTAATCTTGGTATTACACTTTAATTAATTGGACTTTAATGTTTGGAATATAAAATTTAATTAATGGGCTTTAATAATTTAATTGGGCCTTATGGGCTTAAAATTGGTTTTATGGCACTTAAGGGTGATTCCTTATTTGGGCTTGGCAATTGGTTTGACCCACATTGACCAAAAGCCCAAGCCTTAATAAATCAATTCTAAGCCCATTTGACTTGAATTAAATTCAACATTGGATGTTAATGTGGGCTTTGAGACCCAATAGGATTAGATTTAGAATCTAAGTCTTTAAAGCATATTAAAAGTGTAAACATTTGATTTGGAATTAAATAATTGGATTAGTATTGAATACGAATTAATTAGATTTAATTAGTAGTTCGATATAATTCGCGAATTCGTACTTTATGTACTTATTCTCAATCGAGTTGGACTCGCACAAAATCAAACCGTTGTTTGAACATTGGATGATCACATTAACAAAGACTAATTAATTGGATTAGATTGGTTGTAAAAGCATGTCTTGTTTGAATATATATGTATGTGATGAATGAATAGTGTATATCGGATGGATATTAGAAGGGAAAGGGTAATTTTAGAAATTATTGTAAATTTGGAATTTATTAATTGGACCTGCGTGTCCAGCCTTATCTCTTTATCTCTTTGTATTCTCTTCTCACCTAATTCCCCTCAATGTAAATGAGGTTTCTCTTATTGTATTATGTAATTGGGTAGTTGTAGAATAGTGCTAGCGGGGAGAGGAAAGGGAGTGATTTGTTCTAGGAACAAGTTGTTTAAATATCCATCCGCATATCACTATTACTTTACTTTACGCGCTTTATGATGTTTTAGAAGCATGCTTAAGGGTGTATGATGATGAGACCTAACAAAGATAAATAAATTGGTTGCCAATTACGCGAAAATCCCTCAATTTATATTAAGCTAATATCCTTCCATTGAATGGTTCTTGTTCAAGATCCGAAGTTGGCATTGGTTTTGTTTTTGACCAAAGTCAAGACCTTTGTCAACCTAGGATGTACTTGAATCATGAGAGTTTTGTTGCATATCGGTGTCTTGTCCAAATCGTGATTTTTATTGACCAAAGTCAAGGTCACTTTTTCCAACGACATTGATTACGAACTTTCCTCGTCAATGGGTCTAGCTTAACCGGAATCATTAGGTTTGTTTTTTGGCCAAAGCCAAGGCCTAGTTGATTCGGAGGATATGGTTAGGAGAATGTATTGGATACATTGACATTATACATATGTTTCGGACTTGGATGTCCACCTAACCGGATCTAGGAATTGGATGAGATCCAATTGATCATGGAGATCTACCTATGTTAAATAGCATACAATTTTTTATTGGCCAAAGTCAAGGTTGTGTGTTATTTAACGGGATCCTAGCCCACTAGGAAATTAGATTTCCCGAGTTGTCTACAGAGGGTTAGAAACTTGAAGAAAATAGTGGGAGGCTATTATTGAATTTGCAATTTCGTTCAGATACTTAGCCTTACGCGTCTTTCAAAAACATTTCGTCAATATTTTAATTAGTTGGACTAATATATTGTTATTTTTATTGTAACAGTTTGACTGTACCCAATACATCGTTGACTTTATAGTTGGACTATAGTTGTCAAGATGATTGGCAAAGGTAATATCCGTGACATTATCATGGGCGATAATGTCTTCAGAGGGACAAACTTTGCCGACTGGGAAATGAACCTCAAGATAGTGCTTGGGGCTGAGAGGATACTGTATACTATTCAGAGACCTCTCCCGCCTAAACCCACTGAGCCACTGGAGCTAGAGTTATGGAAAACTCATAGTGATGATTGTGACCAAGCTCAGTCAGTTATGCTAGCTGCAATGACCCAGCATTTCAGACGCCAGAATAGGGACTTGGATCCCTATAACATGATGGCAAGATTGCGTGATCTTCACCGCACTAATAAGCGGATGAAGAGGTACGAGCTAGTAAGGAAACTCTTCCGCTCCCGGATGACAGATGGCGCATCAGTTGAAGCCCACGGGCTCAAATGATTGCCGATATTGATGAGTTGGCCAATATGGGAATAGTCTTGGAGGCTGAGCTGACTATAGATATGATCTTGCAGTCACTTCCTGATACTTGGAAACAAATCATAGTCAACTATAAGTTGATGGATACAGATGACACTCTTGGAGAGCTGTTATCTATCTTGAAGGAGTCCGAAAGGGAACTCCTAAAGGGGAGCAAGCGCGAGGCGCATTTTGCATCGACCTCTCATGCGCCAAAGGGTGGCCCCAAGGCAATTGGAGGTGCAAAGAAGAAGAAGTTCAAGAAAAAGGGCAAAGGCAAGTTGACATCTGCTTCTAGGAAGCCAAGGGACAAATCTCACGACATCTGCCTCAACTGCGGCAAGAGGGGTCACTGGAAACGTGACTGCCGAATGGGCAAGGGGCAGAAGGAGGATATCAAGGATGGCAAGGCTATCGCTTCTGGTATGTTTGTTATTGAGATAAATATGAATACTTCTAGTTTTAAAAATTGGATTTTTGATTCTGGTTGTGGTGCTCATATTTGTACTGATGTGCAGGATCTGCAGGATAGCAGGGTGCTGGCATCCGGGGAGATGGATCTACGAGTTGGAAACGGAACACCAGTTGCTGTTTTGGCCGTAGGGACTTTTGTTTTAGTACTGCCCTCAGGGCATGAACTTAAACTTTTGAACTGTTATTTTGTACCTAGTTTAACTAGGAATATTATATCTGTATCCTTGTTAACCCAGCAGGGTTACACTTTTGTATTCAGGAACACTGGGTGTTATTTATATAAAAATGATGCAGAAATTTGCACAGCTGTTGCAAATAACGGTCTTTATATTTTGAATATAAATGAATCTCCTAAAATGACAAACAAAAGGCTCAAAAAGAAGTAATCTAAAAGATGAAGCTTATATGTGGCATTGTCGTCTGGGACACATCAACAAGACTCGCATATCCACACTTTCGAAGAGTGGGTACTTGGACGAATTTGATCCCAATTCATATGACGTCTGCGAATCTTGTCTTTTAGGCAAAATGCCTAAATCACCTTTTAGTGGTAAAGGTGAACGTGCCACAGAACTGTTGGCTCTCGTTCATACTGACGTATGCGGGCCCATGTCTAGCCAGGCTAGAGGTGGTTTTCACTACTTCGTAACCTTTACAGATGATGCATCTCGTTACGGTTATGTGTATCTTATGAGACACAAGTCGGAAACTTTTGAGAAATTCAAAGAGTTTCGACACGAAGTGGAGAAACAAACAGGGAAGAGTATCAAGACATTACGGTCAGACCGTGGTGGCGAGTACTTAAGTTATGAGTTTCAAGATTACTTGAAAGAATATGGTATTCTTTCACAGTGGACTCCTCCTGGAACACCGCAATAAACGGTGTGTCCGAACGGAGAAACCGCACCTTGTTGGACATGGTGAGGTCAATGATGAGTCGCACTGAGCTACCAATATCCTTCTGGGGATACGCATTAAACAGTGCTATACTTATTTTGAATAAGGTACCGTCGAAGTCTGTTGAACAGACTCCATATGAGATATGGACAGGAAGGAAACCAGGTTTCTCTTTCCTAAAGATTTGGGGATGCTGGGCATATGTTAAACGTTTGGAAGGTACCAAACTTGAACCCAAATCTGATAAATGCCTTTTCGTTGGATATCCTAGGGAAACCAAAGGATATTACTTCTATCACCCACAAGAGAACAAAGTATTTGTTGCTCTACAAGCATTTTTTCCTTGAGAAGGATTTTATAAATGCAGTGGTAAGTGGGAGGAAAGTAGAACTCGATGAAGATCGTAGTGATACTGTTCCTGGCAATGAATCAACGACGGAACAAGAACAGACCGTCCGGGATGAGTCTGTACCACAAACTTCACATACACAAGGACCGCGTAGGTCGGAGAGAGTCAGAACAATACCTGAGAGGTATGGGTTCCTGATCTCACCTCATATTGATATTAATCTTATTGAGGATAATGAGCCGGCTACGTATGAGGAAGCGATACAAAATATCGATTCCGCTTTATGGCAAGAAGCCATGAAGTCCGAGATGGATTCCATGTACGCCAACCAAGTTTGGACACTGGTTGATGCACCAGAAGGCGTAAAGCCTATTGGATGCAGATGGATCTTCAAGAAGAAGACCGACATGGATGGCAACATACAAACGTACAAAGCTAGGCTTGTAGCGAAGGGGTATCGTCAACAATATGGTATTGATTATGACGAAACCTTCTCACCCGTTGCCATGATTAAATCCATTCGGATAATGCTTGCAATAGCTGCATATTTCGACTTCGAGATATGGCAGATGGACGTTAAAACCGCTTTCCTTAACGGAAACCTTTTGGAGGATGTTTATATGCAACAGCCTGACGGTTTTATCGTACCTAGACTTGCAAACAAGGTTTGTAAGTTAAATCGATCCATTTATGGATTGAAGCAAGCATCACGGTCATGGAATCAGCGTTTTGATGAGATCATAAAGGAATATGATTTCGTGCAAAACGCAGATGACCCTTGTGTATACAAGAAGGTTAGTGGGAGAGCACTTACTTTTATTGTCCTTTATGTCGACGACGTATTGCTTATAGGCAATGACATTCCCATGCTAACGTCGGTGAAAGCTTGGCTTTCATTAAAATTCTCCATGAAAGATCTGGGAGAAGCAGCCTTTATTCTTGGAATAAAGATCTACAGGATAGATCTAGAAAGCTGCTTGGACTCTCCCAGAGTACATACATTGATAAAGTGTTGAAGAGATTCAACATGGAACAATCCAAGAGGGGATTGGTTCCAATGGTACGAGGTACCTCTCTGTCTAAGGACATGTGTCCTAAGACTCAGGAAGAGAGAGACCACATGAGTCGGATACCGTTCGCCTCGGCAGTCGGATCGATCATGTATGCCATGATATGTACACGACCTGATGTCTCATATGCTTTGAGCATGTGCAGTCGCTATCAGGCCGATCCAGGTGAAGGTCACTGGATAGCAGTTAAGAATATCCTTAAGTATCTTAAAAGAACTAAGGATGCTTTCTTAATTTATGGAGGTGGAGAACTTGCGGTATCTGGGTATACCGATGCAAGTTTCCAAACCGACAAGGATGACTACAAGTCGCAATCCGGGTACATTTTTTGCTTGAATAACGGAGCAGTGAGCTGGAAATCTTCCAAGCAAGATACTGTTGCCGATTCAACAACAGAAGCGGAGTACATCGCTGCATCTGAAGCAGCAAAGGAGGCAGTTTGGATCCGAAAGTTCCTAATCGGATTAGGAGTAGTTCCGTTAGCAGCTGAGCCCGTTCCATTGTATTGTGACAATAACGGGGCTATAGCACAGGCTAAGGAACCAAGGTCTCATCAAAGGTCCAAGCATGTTCTTCGACGTTACCATCTGATTCGGGAGATTATACATCGTGGCGATGTAAAGGTCGAGAAGGTCACATCAGATGACAACATTGCAGATCCGCTGACGAAGGCTGTTCTTCAGCAAGTTTTTGAACGACACATACATAGTTCGGGTATTAGATGCTTGAGTGACTGGCTATAGGCCAAGTGGGAGATTGTTAGACATTATGTCCCATAGCGTCACTGTTTGTAAATGATATTGTATTAGTACAAAATTAACTATGTGATAATGAAATTGCCTTTTGCCGTTTTGTAATATTATTTACTTTGACTAATAAATGGCGAAAGTCCATATGATTAATACTGGATTGAGATGATATGAGACAGTATCAATCTATAAAGTTTAATCATTAAATATCCCTAGTCGGAGTATTATCGAGATCGGACATCGATAATGCGGAATAGACTAGTATTGCGCTTGTGCACGTTGTGAGGGCACAACAGCATAGTTCTCATATATTTAAGTATTGGATACTTATGCAAGTGCAATAGGAGGTTGTGTTTTACCGATGGTACGGAAAACAGCTTCGCTCTGGATAGACCCCGCGGAATCCCATTGGTAGTATGTCTGCGTGTCTATGGGAGGCCGCATCAGGGTAGGTGTATATGGTCTTAACCTGAGACTTACATCGCTAGTACTTGCGACAATCGGTAAACTTTGGTTTTGGTGGTTGGGGACCCTAACCGGTTCTGTGTACACCTCTTCTGGGTTTATCGAGAATCGTAGTGTGCTGGATGTGATGTCAAGATGGAAGTATCGCTTCAGACATATGGAGGCGATGATCACGCAGGGCACAGAACTAGTACTCTATAAAAGGTTGCAACCGTCGGGACAATATGACTAGGTCAGGATTGTCTGATTTAAAAAGAGACTAGCTGCTTGATGTCCGATATATGTTTCGTACGGGGCAGACACATCTCCAGCCCCAGGCCTAGCATGTGATCATCCGATACTGGATCGATTTACGCAATACTACGGTATACTACGCCTGATACAGATCTTATATTCCTATTAGAATATTTCTGGAGAATTGGGTAGGCATGGCGCTTTGCTAGAAGCCAACCTTGTCTTGTGAATCGGTAAAGACGTAGTACGAGGTACGTACGTGTTCGGATTATCCGACGACCGTATTTACTGCCAAAATATCCGGAGATCTCTTGGGTCGCTTCCTGAAGATTCACCTATGATATTTGATTCGAACTTAATTAATCTTGGATTAATTGCGGAGAAACTTTATCTCGGATAAAGTGCCTTATTTAGAGAGAGAGAACGATTAATTTGGAATTAATCGATATAATTATTATATTCGATATAATAATCGAAATTCGATTTCGACGCGAAATTAAAATTAGATTTTAATTCGGGCGTACGAGTTAATTTAGAATTAATTCGTAAGCGACGTAAATAATAATTTCGCTAGGAGCGATTATTTATTTAAATCCGATTTAATTAACGTCGCGACGCTAGCTCGGTATTTCGGAAATATCGAACCCGAACGCGTGAGTGGACGTGGGCCCACTTTCATTGGGAAACGTGTGGGGCCCACATGACACTTGTCATTGATATGGCATTGCATGTTAATAGTGTACAAAACACTCTAAGGCATTGCATGGTGATAGTGTGCATTTCACTCAAAGGTTTTGCATGGAGTTTGAGTGTTTGACACTCTAAGCCATTGCATGTTTATGTCATAGATTTTATTATTATTTATAAATTATAACATAAATATAAATTGATTTTTGTTTGACAAAGATTAATTAATTAAGACTTTTACACCAAAAAAATTCTTCTTCTCTCTCTCATCTCAAATGCCGAGAACTCCATTGACAAGGGCAAGGAAGATTTGATCTTCCATTTCTCCATTTTTGCTAGCACAAGCAAGGGATCAAAAGAGGTGATAGGGAAACCATCAAAGAGCTTGGAATACAAGAGCTTGGAGCTTGGAGTCTTCTTCCCTCTTGGCCGAACCATCATCACTTGGAGCTTCTACCATTTGATCATCTTCTTCATCACAAGGCATTGTAATGTATTGATTCCATACTTCATGTTTAAATATATATTCTTTGTAGTATTTTACATGCTTAATCTTTCTTGGGACATATAATAGAAACCACACTAGAAGCATGATACTCTTGGAAAAAGTTTTACTTTAAGAGTGATTAAAATTATTACACAGATCCTTTCATTACAAGTGACATAAGTAGGGACCATTCCGAACCAACGTTTGAGTCTTCCCTTGCGAGGGTGATGCGGCCTTAAATCTCATTGTCCCGGTTCAACCGGGTGGCGACTAGTCCATTAGTTTATTCTTCGGTTTAGGTCTCCTCCCCGTGGCGACTTCCGTACTCCCGACTAGGCCGCGAGACTAGAACATCATGCGTCGTCCAGTTTCTTGTTCCCCATTGTAGTCTCTTATTTCGACAGTTTTATATCTCAAAGTATTCTTCCTTGTTGTCATTTGTCTTCTTTCTTGCACTATTATATCCTGAACTTCTGTGGTCTATGCCTTTGTCTCTCTCACTAGTTCTTTTGCATTACGTAACTGCTTGACTACTACATTAACTCTTAATCATCTCAAAATAGACTATCTTTCTTCTAAACCTTTTTCTTAGTACCAATTTTCTCTTTTTTAACCCCATTCTTGTATTAATCTGAAGACTTCTAATATTTGGTCTACTTTACCGTGTTTCACTTGTTTCTGAGAATATCTTTAATAAAAACTGAGGTCCATCTTTACTACTATTGTAAATCGAGGGTTGGGAGGGTGGGACTTGGTCCTGACATTTAATGGTGGTGGTAATCTCCTTGTGGTTGTACATGATGTTTGTCTATAACCCTAAAACTCCCGTGTTTACACCATCTGGCATCGACTCTCGTACTAAACTTCTTTTACTAGATACTACATGAGTTTCATGCTTCACTTCACTATTGATTCTCCTTCCGACTATCGGTCATACTACTTCTTATTGTGAACCTTCTCTAGAGTCATGCTCTCTAAATATTCTATCATGTTGCCTCTGTACTTTGTTGGACAGTTATCACCCATAGCGTCACTGTTTGTAAAAACATTGGTTTTGTACAAATTAATTATGTAGCAATGAAATTGCCTTTTATCATTTCGTAATTAGATTACTTAAATGTGTGAATGATGGAAGTCCTTATGATTAGTTCCGGATTGAGATGATCTGAGACAATATCAATCCACCACGATGTTTAATCATTAAATATCCCTAGTCATAGTATTATCGAGACTGAACATCGATAATGCGGAATAGACTAATATCGCACTTGTGCGTGTTATGGAAGCGTAACATCATAATTCTCATATATTTAAGTATTGGATACTTATGCAAGTGTGGTAGGAGGTTGTGTTTTACCGATGGTACGGAAAACAGCTTCGCTCTGGATAGACCCCGCGGAATCCCATTGGTAGTATGACTATGTGTCTATGGGAGTCCGCATCAGGGTAAGTGTATTTGGTCTTAACCTGAGACTTGCATCGCTAGTATATGCGACAATCAATACGCTTTGGTTTTGGTCGTCCGGGACTTTAACAGGTTCTGTGTACGCCTCTTTTAGGTTTATTGAGAATCGTAATGTATTGAGTGTGATGTCAAGACAGAAGTATCACTTCAGTCATATGGAGATGATGGTCACGCAGGGATACGAAACTGGTTCTCTAAGGGTTGCAACCATCGGGATAATATGACTAGGTCATGATTATCCGATAATAAAGAGACTAGTTGCTAGTGATCCGATATATGGTTCATATGGGGCAGACACTGTACCAGCCCCAAGCCTTGCATGTGACATCTGATACTGAATCGCAATACTCAATACTACGTATACTACGCCTAATATAGATCGTATATTCCATTAAGAATATTTCTGGAGAATTGGGTAGGCATGGCGCTTTGCTAGAAGCCAACATTGTCTCATAAATCGGTAAAAACATAGTACTAGGTACGTACGTATTCGGATAGTCGGACGACCGGATTTACTGGCAAAATATCCAGGGATCTCTTGGGTCGCTTCCCGAAGATACACCGATGACGTATGATTCAAGCTTAATTAATCTAGGATTAATTGTGGAGAGACTTTATCTGGGATAAAGTACTATTTGAAGAGAGAGAAATATTAATTTGGAATTAATCGATAAAATAATATATTTGATATATTAAACAAAATTAGATTTCGACGCGGAATTAAAATTGGATTTTAATTCGGGCAAACGAATTAATTTAGAATTAATTCGTTAGCGACGTGAATAGTAATTTTGCTAGGCATAATTATTTAATTAGATTCGATTTAATTACGTCGCGACGGAAGTTCGTTAATTCGGAATTAGCGAAGCCAAGTTTGTTAATTCAGAATTAATTAAATGGCAATTTTAGAAATTGTTGTAAATTTGGAATTATAAATTAGACCTGCGTGTCCAGCCTTATCTCTCATTATTTCTTTGTATTCTCTTCTCACCTAATTCCCCTCAATGTAATGAGGTTTCTATCATTGTATTATGTAATTGGGTATAAGTAGAATAGTGCTAGCCGGGGAGGGAAATGAAGTGATTTGTTCTAGAGGAACAAGTTGTTAAATATCCATCTGCATATCGTTATTAATTTACTTTCGCGCCTTATTATGTGTTTAGAATGCATATTTAAGGGTGTATGATGATGAGACCTAACAAAGATAATAAATTGGTTGCCAATTTACGTGAAAAACCCTCAAAACATATTAAGCGATATTTCCTTCCATTGAGTGATTCTTACTCAAGATCCAAGATTGGCATTATTTGTTGGCCAAAGTCAAGACCTTTGTCAATCGCGGATACGTTTGAATCATGAAGCTTTGTTCCATATCGGTGTCTTGTCCAAGTTGTGATTTGTTGGCCAAAGTCAAGATCACTTCTTGTCCATCGACATTGATTACGAAGTTTTCCCACGTCAATGGGTCCCGCTTAACTGGAATCATTAGCTTGTTGTGCCAAAGCCAAGGCTTAGTTGATTCAAGGAGGAAAAGGTTAGGAAAATATATTGGATATATTGGCATATATATTGTATATATGTTTCGGACTTGGAGGTCCACCTACCGGATCTAGGAATTGGATAAGATCCAATTGATCTTCGAGATCTACCTAGTTAAATATCATACATCTTGTTGGCCAAAGTAAAGGTTGTGCGTTATTTAACGGGATCCTAGCCCACTAGGAAACTGGGTTTCCCGAGTACTCGACAGAGGGTTAGAGGCTCGCTGAAAGTAGAACTCGATGAAAATCAGAGTGATACTGTTCCTGGCATAGAATCCTCAATGGAACATGAACAGTTCATCAAGGATGAATCTGTACCACAATCTTCGATTACACAAGGACCGCATAGGTCGGAGAGAGTCAGGAAACAACCTGAAAGGTATGGGTTTCTGATCTCACCTTATGTAGATATTAATCTCATTGAGGATAATGAACCAGCTACGTATGAGGAAGTGATACAAGATATTGATTCCGCTTTATGGCAAAAAGCCATGAAGTCCGAAATGGATTCCATGTACACCAACCAAGTTTGGACACTGGTTGATGCACCAGAAGGCGTAAAGCCTATTGGATGCAAATGGGTCTTCAAGAAGAAGACCGACATTGATGGCAACTTACAAACGTACAAAGCTAGGCTTGTAGCGAATGGGTATCGTCAATGACATGGTGTCGATTACGATGAAACTTTCTCACCCGTTGCCATGATTAAATCCATTCGGATAATGCTTGCAATAGCTGCATATTTCGATTACGAGATATGGCAGATGGATGTCATAACCACTTTCCTTAATGGAAACCTTTTGGAGGATGTTTATATGCAACAGCCTGACGGTTTTGTCGTGCCGCGACTTGTAAACAATATTTGTAAGTTAAATCGATCCATTTATGGATTGAAGCAAGCATCGTGTTCTTGGAACCAATGCTTTGATGAGATCATAAAAGAATATGATTTCGTTCAAAGCGAGGATGATCCTTGTTTATATAAGAAGGTTAGTGGGAGAGCACTGACATTCATTATCCTTTATGTTGACGATGTATTGCTTATTGGCAATGAAATTCCCATGTTAACGTCGGTGAAAGCTTGGCTTTCATTGAAATTCTCCATGAAAGATTTGTGAGATGCAGCCTTTATTCTAGGAATAAAGATCTATCGGGATAGATCTAGAAAGCTGCTTGGACTCTCCCAGAGCACGTACGTTGACAAAGTGTTGAAGAGATTCAACATGGATCAGTCCAAGAGGGGACTGTTGCCACTATCACATGGCGTCACTCTATCTAAGGACATATGTCCTAAAACTCAAGATGAGAGAGACAACATGAGTCGGATACCGTTCGCCTCGGCATTCGGATCGATCATGCATGCCATGATATATACACGACCTGATGTATCCTATGCTTTGAGCATATGTAGTCGCTATCAGGGCGATCCGGGTGAAAGTCACTGGATAGCGGTTAAGAATATCCTTAAGTATCTTAGACCAACTAAGGATGCTTTCTTAATCTATGGAGATAGAGAACTTGAGGTAACTGGGTATACCGATGCAACTTTCCAAACCGATAAAGACGATTGTAAGTCGCAATCCGGGTACATATTTTGTTTGAATAACAGAGCAGTAAGCTGGAAATCTTCCAAGCAAGAGACTGTTGCCGATTCCACAATAGAAGCGGAGTATATCGCTGCAGCTGAAGCAACAAAGGAGGCAGTTTGGATCCAAAAATTCCTGATTGGATTAGGAGTAATTTCGATACACAGCTGAGCCCGTTCCATTGTATTGTGATAATAACGGGCTATAGCGCAGACTAAGGAACCGCGGTTGTCTCATCAACGATCCAGAATGTTCTTCATCGTTTTCCACTGATTCGGGAGATCATTACATCGTGGCGATGTGAAGATCGAGAAGGTCGCATCAGAGGACAAAACATTGTAGATCCACTGATGAAGCTATTCCTCAGCAAAAGTTTGAGCGACATGTACATAGTTCAGGATTAGATGTTGAGTGACTGGCTATAGGCCAAGTGGGAGATTGTTGGACAATTATGACCCATAGCGTCACTGTTTGTAAAACTTATGGTTTTGTACAAATATTATGTAGCAATGAAATTGCCTTTATCATTTCGTAATTAGATTACTTAAATGTGTGAATGATGAAGTCCTTATGATTAGTTCCAGATTGAGATGATATGAGACATTTGTTGAGTTTCAATCAAGTCCCAAGAATCATCAATCAGCATGCATAAAAACGAGTTGAATACCAAGGAGTAAGGCGGAATACATACTCACATTGATGGGTTTTGGATGCGAAGAACAAGATGCGTTTTTGCCTCCCTCAAGCTCGGCAATGGCAATGACTCCCCATGGCAGTGTGGCTGTTTGGGCTGTGTGAGAAACTCCTCCAAGATTCGGCCATGGAAGCTCCAGCTTCAAGCTCCAAAAAATTTTCCAAGCTCACAATTCGTTTCCCTATCACCATAGTATAACCCAAGGTGTGTGCTAGCACTTCTTCATCTTCTTTGGCTTCTCACAAATTCGGTCAAACCAGAAAATTTTAGAGAAGAAATCGGCAGTGAGCCGTGAGAGGGAAAAAGAGAGAAAAGAGAGGGAAATGGTTTCACCTTGAAACCGTAAATGAGAGAGAGAATAATGTGTAAAGAAAAATGTAATTTGGTTTATTATATTTTCCAAAAAATAAAATAAACCATATACAACTTTTCATTTTCCAAAATACCAAAAGTCAAAAAGTAAAAGTTTATTAATGCTTTTCCAACAACCATATCACTTCTACTTTTTACTTTAAGTCACATCACATCACTTTAATAAAGTGACATGTTGTCAAGTCACATCACTCAAAGTGACAATTGATTTGACGCATGATGTGACTAACGATTTGACGCTTGATGTGACTTGCGTGCCGCGCTCGAATTCGAAATGCGAATGCGCTCGCAATCACTCTCGGGCTCGGGTTCGCTAATTCCAAATAACGAATTTTCCGTCGCGTCGTAATTAAATGATTACGCCTAGCGAAATCACTATTCACGTCGCTAACGAATTAATTCTAAATTAATTCGTTCGCCCGAATTAAAATCTAATTTTAATTCCGCGTCGAAATCCAATTTCTTATAATATATCGAATATATTATTTTATCGATTAATTCCAAATAATCGTTCTCTCTTTTTATTAATATTTTATCCCAGATATAAAATATCTCCGCAATTAATCCCAGATTAATTTTCTCTCTCTTCTAATTAATCCCAGATTAATTAAGTGCGAGTTTACATCATCGGTGAATCTTCAGGAAGCGACCCATGAGATCTCCGGATATGTTGGGCAGTAAATACGGTCGTCGGACTATCCGAACACGTAAGTACCTCGTACTACGTTTATACCGATTTACAAGACAAGGTTGGCTTCTAGCAAAGCGCCATGCCTACCCAATTCTCCAGAAAATATTCTTACAGGAATATATAGATCTGTATCAAGCGTAGTATACCGTAGTATTGTGCATATCGGCCCAGTATCGGATAGTCACGTGCTAGGGCTGGGGCTGGATAAGTGTCTGCCCCGTCCGAAGCACATGTCGGATGTCTGGTAACTAGTCTCTATAATCGGATATGCATGACCTAGTCATAATATCCCGATGGTTGCGCAACACTTAAGAGCACTAATACCGTATCCTGCGTGACATCATCTCCAATATGACTGAAGTGATACTTCCGTCTTGACATCACACCCAATACACTACGACTCTCTGATAAACCCAGAAGTGGTGTACGCAGAGAGAACCGGTTAAAGCCCTGTACCACCAAGACCAAAGTCTATCGATTATCGTAAGTATTAGCGATGTAAGTCTCAGGTTAAGACTATACACACCTACCTGATTTCGGCCTCCCATAGACACATAGTCATAATACCAATGGGATTCCGAGGGGTCTATCCAGAGCGAAGCTGTTCCCGTACCATCGGTGGTGAAACACGACCTCCTATCGCACTTGCATAAGTATCCAATACTTATATATATGAGAACTATGTCGTTGTGCCCTCACAACGCGCACAAGTGCAATACTAGCCTATTCCGCATTATCGATGTCCTGTCTCGATAATACTCGGCTAGGGATATTTAATGATTAATCCTTCGGGGACTGATACTGTCTCATATCATTCTCAATCCAGGAACTAATCATAGGGACCTCTCTTCATTTATATATCTATGGTGATCTAATCACAAATGATGAGAGTGCAATTTCCTTGTCACATAGTTAATTTGCTACAACAACACAATGATCTGTGCAAATAGTGACGCTATGGGTCATTTTGTCCAACAATCTCCCACTTGGCACATAGCCAGTCACTCGAGTGTCTAACACCCGAACTATGTACGGTTCGCTCAAATTGCTGAGGAAAGGTTTTCGTCAGCGGATTTGCTTAATTATCGTCTGACGCGATTTACACGATCATCACATCGCCACGATGTATGATCCGAACGAATCAGATGATATAGAAGTATATATCTGGATCGTCGATGAGACCTTTAATTCCTTAGCCTGTGCTGACGCCTAGCTCAGCTGCTAAAAGAACTATATCTAATCTAATTAGATTTATTTTCGATCCAAATGGCTTCTATTGCTGCCTCAGCTGCAGCAATAATCCGCATTTGTTGTTATTCGGCAACAGTTATCTTGCTCGGAATATTTCCAGCTCACTGTCCCGTTGTTCAAACTTTATAGTACCGAGTATTTTACGGTTTGGAAACTTGCAGCAGTGATCCTAGTCACTTCAAGTTCTCCTACTCCATAATTAAGACAACATCTTTAGTTCTCTAAGATACTAACAGATGTCTTAATCTTCAATCCAGTGACTATCACTTGGATTGACCCGATTGTGACTCCATATGCTCAAAGCGTATGAGACACCAATACAAGTACATTTTAAATGTACAATTTCCAAGAGTGTTAACAACTCCAAATCTATCCCTGTAGATCTTTATTCCTTGAATAAAGGTTGTTACTCCCCAGAATTCTACGGAGAATTTCTATGAAAGAATATCTATGAAAGCCAAGCTTTCACCAATTGCTTTATGGGAATTTTATTATCAGTGCCTCCCACTAACCTCCTTATATACACAAGAATTATTTCGTTTTGAGTCAAATCATAAACCATTATGATTATTTCAAAACGTCAGTTCCAAGAACCTTATGCTTGTTTCAATCCAAACATGGATCGAATAACCCGCAAACCTTGTTTGTCGGTTATACAAATCGTCAGGATGTTGTAAGCATCCTCCAAAAGGTTTCCTTTTCAGGAAAGCGATTTTGATCTGCAACTGACACATTTCATAAATGAAATATGCAGTTATCAACAAGCATCTTCAAAATGGATTTACCATGGCAACAGGTAAAAGGTTGAACCGTTATTAACACAATGTTGATAACGATACCTTTCCGTCAAAAGCCCAGCTTTGTACGTTGGTATGTTGCCTTCCATGTATGTCTTCCCTGAAGACGTTTAATGTACCATAGGCACAATGCCTTGTGGTACAACAACTAGTATCCAAAATAGTTGTTATACATGGAATCCATTTCGGATTCATGGCACTTTGCCATAATAGGGAGTCGATACCTCGTATCACTTCCTCAAAACGTAGTCGGTTGGTATACCTACATAAGATTGACATCTTTATGAGGTTAGATCAGAAACCCATACCCTAGGTTGTTTTCTGACTCTATCCGATATACTCAGTTCTTGTGTATTCGAAGATTAATGGTACAGATTCATCATTGATGAACTATTTGTGTTCCATTACGGACTTGTGCCTTGAACAGTATTACTCCATTTTCATCGAGTATCACTATCCTCCCACTGACCACTGCATATCGGTATTCCTCTCAGGAAAAACCGCATGGTGAGCAACAATCACATTGTTCTCATGTGAGATTTATAAGTACTATACTTATGGTTTCCCTTAGGATAACCTATATTGGCACTTATCCAATTTGGGTCCTTAGTTTGGTATCATCCAAACGTTATGCCTGGCATACCCAAATTATCAGGAATGAGAAACCTCGTTTCTTCCTGTTCATATCCTATATGACATCTGTCAAACAGATTTATATGGAACCTTATTCTAAATAAGTTATTGCACTGTTAAAACTTATCCGTTGAAGGAAATGGTAGCTCAGAGCGACTCATGATTAGCCTTATCATGTCTAACATGATTCGGTTAATCCGTTCGGACACACCGTCACTTTGACGTGTTCCGGGAGGAGTCCTCATTTGAAAGAATACTATACTCTTTCAAGTATATAAGAAACTTATTGCTTAAGTATTTTTCATTACGGTCTTACCGTGACGGTATAATACTATAGCCGATCTGTTTGTCTATTTCGTGTCGAAACTCTAAAAGTTTCTGATTTGTGTTCTTCAAAAGAAACACATAACCATAACGTGATGCCACATCCGTTAAGGTCACGAAATATTCATGTTCACATCTAGCCTAGCTAGATATGGGCCCACTAACTTCACCATGAATAGGGCTAACAGATCGGTGGCCCTTTTACTATTACCAAGTAAATAGTATTTTAGGTACTTTACCTAATAAACTAGATTCGCAGACCTTATTTGAATAGTCAAATCAGTCCTAGTACCCACTCTTCAAAGTGTGGATATACGAGTCTCGTTAAATTGTGTCCTAGACAACAATGCCACAAATAAGTCTCTATTGATCAAATCAATTTGAGCTATTTATTGTCATTTTATATGTTTGAGATTTTATTATATTCAAAATATAAATTCTGTTATTTACATCTAATGTATTTATCTCAGTATCATCTTTATATAATAAAACACTTAGTGTTCTATAATATAAAGGTTTTATCCGCAACGGATTAAACACTGATATAGAGATAATGTCTCTAGTCAAACTAGTTACATTATAACAGTTCCTAATTTAAGTACATACCCAAAGGGTAGTTCCTAAACTTAGGTATCTACGGTCGAAACAGCGACTTTCGTCCCGTTTCCGATTCGCAGAGAAATCTCGGCTTGAAGTCAGTATCTGCTCAAAGCGGATTCTGAACATCAATACATATATTTTATGTACCACACTAAGTATTTAAATCTAATTTCAATACTAGTATGTGAACATAACTAAGACAAATATTTTCAAAGTAAGAGCTTGCCCTTTCTTTAATTCCTTCGTGTCTGCCATATCCAAATGGTAGTCACTTTGGGATATGTCAATTATCCTTTTCAATATTTCAGAAACCTTAGGCCAAGCCTTGGGTTTTTAGAATATCGAAACGATGTGCACCTCGTGCTACATGCCCAATTGCAAACTTTGACTTTATCTCCTCTAGAATAGTCAATTAATTCTCCAAGAATTATAAATTGCAATTTTAATACTTCTTAAATCTAAAATTAGATTTATGACAAGTATATTAAATTAAGCATTAAAGTCATCATCACATAAATCTTCCAAAGATTTTATGCTCTACTTATTTTGCTTAATTTTGGGCTTAAGGTATAATAAGTTATTTTATCAAATAAAGTAACCTATTATTTATTCCCAATTGAAAATTAAATCATTTAAAATATTTTAATCCCAGATTATATTTTAAATATCCAACTTTCAATTTTATCTTGATTACAATAGTCCAACTATTTAATCAACGATTAGTGGTACTATATATATTATAATGATTATAATAGTCCAACTATATAATCAAATATAATCCAAATTAATTAACCTCAATTACATTGATTACTATAATCCAATTATAAAATCAACTGTAAACTGAAATTAATTAATTCAAATATATTGATTAATATAATCCAATTATATATAATCAAGTATAATACAGTCCAACTGTTTATTAAAAACAACAATTTAAATATTAGTCCAACTAACATTTAATATAACGACGAAATAATTTAAATGAGCGCGTATGGCGAGTAATTGAACGAGTATTGCAAATTCAATTCTTGCCTCCCACTAATTTTCGTCGAGCCTCTAACCCTCTGTCGAGTACTCGGGAAACCGTGTTTCCTAGTGGGCTAGGATCCCGTTAAATATCACACAATCTTGACTTTGGCCAACAAATTGTATGATAATTAACTAGGTAGATCTCGAAGATCAATTGGATCTCATCCAACTCCTAGATCCAGTAGGTGGACATCCAAGTCCCAAACATATATCTTATATATGCCTATACATCGAATGTATACCCTAACCTTTTTCCTCTGAATCAACTAGGCCTTGGCTTTGGCACAACAAACCTAGTGATCCCAGTCAAGCGCGGACCCATTGACATGGAAGCTTCGTAATCAATGTCAATGGACAAGAAGTGGTCTTGACTTTGGCCAACAAACCACAACTTGGACACGACACCGATATGGAACAAAGCCTCGTGATTAAAACACATCTTGACGGACAAGGGCTTGACTTTGGCCAACAACCCCTGCCAATCTCGGATCTTGAGTAAGAATCACTCAATGGAAGGAAAATAAACGCTTGATATTTAACGAGGGTTTTCGCGTGCAAATTGGCTACCATTTTAATTATCTTTGTTAAGGTCTCATCATCATACACCCTTAAACATGCATTCTAAACACATAATAAAGCGCATATGATAAAATAATAATGATATGCGGATGGATATTTTACATTGATCCTAGATCAAATCTCTCACTTTCTCTCTCCAAGCTAGCAATGTAATTACTTCTACCGTTACACTACACTTCTAAAGAAACCTCATTTACATGGAGGGGAATAGGTGAGAAGAGAATACAAAGAAATAGGAGATAAGGCTGGACACGCAGGTCCAATTAATAAATCAAATTTATTACAACAATTTCTAAAAATCGCCCCACCCGCCCCACCCAGCTAATATCCATCCGATATACATTATTCAAACATCACAACCATGTATTCATACAAGCATGTTATCAATCAATCTAATCAAATTAATTAATCTTGATAATTAGTGATCATCCAATGTTCAAACAAAGATTTGATTTTGTTCGAGTCAAACTCGTATTGCGAACACGTACTCAAAGTACGATTTCTACGAATTAAATTAAATTACATAATTAAATCCAATTTAATACGCATTTAATTCTAATTCATTTAATTCCAATTAAATATTACACTTTATAAAATAAACCTTACGACTTAAATTCCAAATTTAATCGTTACGGGTCTCAAAGCCCGATTAATATCCAATATTAATTTAATTAAAGTCCAATGGGCTTTAATTAATTTCTTGAGGCGTGGACTTTTGGTCAACTCGGGTCAAACCCGCAACCAAAGTCCAATCCGGGAGTTACCCATAAGCCCATAAATTAATTTAGGCCCATTAGGCCCAATTAAACGTTAAAGGTTCATTAGTCGCATTTGGGCCTTTTGGAAGCGGTTTTGGGCCTAATTGGATCCAACCAATTTTGGCCTAAACCAACTTTGTACAACAAAGTCCAATAAACCCAATAACAACTTAAAAGCCCAAATCCAAAATTTTAAGCCCAATAATTTAATTTCAAAAATTCTAAATTTTCCAATTAAATTACCTAAAGTGTATAGCATTATTAATTGCCCAAATCAAAGTTTCCAAAACATCAAATTTGTCCAATTAATCATGCTTAACATCAATTAATCATGTCCAACATAATTAAATCAAAATCAAACCCAATTTCATGCTTCAAGTGTCTCGGCCACAAATAGGGAAATTATGCCCAAATCAAATTCATCCAATTGAACCCAATTAAACATAAATTCAACATCCCCAAATGATTTGCAAGTCATCCAATGAACAAAAAATCAAAAACAAGACAATTTTAGGGATCATATTTTCGGCCATCAAGCAAATTGGGGAAAAATTGTTCCAAACACTTTTTCATCAAATTGATCTTATCAATCATCAATTAAACAACATTCAAGCATTCTAAATCATCCAATTTCATTAAACATGCTCAAAATCAAGTTTACCCAAATTTGTCATGCCCAAAATTTGGGGAAAAATGGATCCAACCAAATTTCATGAAATTGATTATGTACAACATCAATTCAACCTCATTCAAGCATACTATACTAAACAATTTAATCATTTGATGCTCAAATTGAGTTTACCCAAATTAAAGTTTTGACCAACAATAAGCAAATTGGGGAAAATCAATCCAATCAATTTTCTTCAAATTGATTACATATAACTCTAAGTTATTCATATACAAACATTCTTAAACAAACAATTTGTCAAAATCATGCTTAAATCAAAAAGCCCCAAATTTTGCTCAAGAACCCTAATTCGTTTTATGCAACCAATAGCTCAAGATACCATTGTATTGTTTCAATCAAGTCCCAAGAATCATCAATCATGCATAAAAACGAGTTGAATACAACCAAGGAGTAAGGCGGAATAATACTCACATTGATGGGTTTGGATGCGAAGAACAAGATGCGGTTTTGCCTCCCTCAAGGTCACGGCAATGACTCCCCATGGCAGTGGATGGCTCGGTTTGGGCTGTGAAACTCCTCCAAGAATTCGGCCATGGAAGACACCATGGAAGCTCCAAGCTTCAAGCTCCAAAAAATTGATTCCAAGCTCATGAATTCGTTTCCCTTGTTGGACATTATGACCCATAGCGTCACTGTTTTGTAAATGATATTGTATTATTGTACAAAATTAACTATGCGATAATGAAATTGCCCTTTTGCCGTTTTGTAAAATTATTTACTTTGATTTATTAATGGCAAAAGTCCATATGATTAGTTCCGTATTGAGATGATATGAGACAGTATCAATATAAAAGGTTTAATCATTAAATATCCCTAGTCGGAGTGTATCGAGATCGGACATCGATAATGCGGAATAGACTAGTATTGCACTTGTGCGAGTTGTGATGGCACAACGGCATAGTTCTCATATATTTAAGTATTGGATACTTATGCAAATGCGGTTGGAGGTTAGGTTGTTGTTTTACCGATGTACGGAAAACAGCTTCGCTCTGGATGATAGACCCCGCGGAATCCCATTGGTAGTATGTCTGCGTGTCTATGGGAGGCCGCATCAGGGTAGGTGTATATGGTCTTAACCTGAGACTTACATCGCTAGTACTTGCGACAATCGGTAAACTTTGGTTTGGTGTTGGTTCAGGGCTTTAACCGGTTCTGTGTACGCCTCTTCTGGGTTTATCGAGAATCGTAGTGTACTGGATGTGATGTCAAGATGGAAGTTCACTTCAGACATATGGAGATGATGATCACGCAGGATACATAACTAGTCCTCTATAAAAGGTTGCAACGTCGGGACAATATGACCAGGTCAGGATTGTCCGATTTAAAGAGACTAGTTGTTTGATATCCGATATATGTTTCGTACGGGGCAGACACATCTCCAGCCCCAGGCCTAACATGTGATCGTCCGATACTGGATCGATATACGCGATACTGCGGTATACTACGCTTGATAAAGATCTTATATTCCAGTAAGAATATTTCTGGAGAATTGGGTAGGCATGGCGCTTTGCTAGAAGCCACCTTGTCTGTGAATCGGTAAAGACGTAGTACGAGGTACGTACGTGTTTGGATTATCCAACGACCGTATTTACTGCCAACATATCCGGAGATCTCTTGGGTCGCTTCCTGAAGATTCACCTATGACGTTTGATTCGAACCTTATTAATCTTGGATTAATTGCGAGAGAAACTTTATCTTGGATAAAATGCCTTATTAGGAGAGAGAGAGAGATCGATTAATTTGGAATTAATCGATAAAATAATATATTCGATATATTATTAAACGAAATTAGATTTCGACGCGGAATTAAATCGGATTTTAATTCGGGCAAACGAATTAATTTAGAATTAATTCATTAGCGAACTGAATAGTAATTTCGCAAGGCGTAATTATTTAATTCAAGTCGCGACGGAAATTCGTTAATTCGGAATTAACGAAACCGAGCCCGAAAGTGCTTGCGGACACATTCGTATTTTGAATCGAGTGATATCCGCAAATCACATCGCGATATCTCATTACTTAATACGAATAGATGGTGGATGTATCTAGTCACCTTTGAGGGATGATACATTGTCTCTAATCTCAAAGTGTGGTAATGATGGCAAATGATGGATTTCATTTTGGAGGAAAGCCATGCACGGTTTTGAAGGATTTTTTGCATTAAAAAATTCTTTTGGTATTAGATTCATATCACTTTTCATTTCCTTTGAGTCTCACGGTTTTGGCATGAAAAGGGAACAAAATTAAAAGTGAAACACTCTCATCTTCTTTCTCTCTTGCTCACGCCGTGAGCTGCATACAAAGGCAGAAAATTGTTTTCTCATTCTCCATTTTTGCTAGCACAAGCAAGGAACAAAGAGGTGATAGGGAAACACATTTGGAGCTTGGAATACTCAAAGATTTGTAGCTTCTCTCCATCTTCTTACTTGGCCGAAACTTCATCCTGGAGGCTCAAGGATCCTCATCACCATTTTCTCACATAGCTTTGTAAGTATGTTTCCGCCATCCTTCAAGCTTTGCATGTATGATTATTGTATTTCTATTGCTTAATCTTTCCTTGGGACTAATTATAGTAACCAACAATGGTATCATTGAGCTAGGTTTAAGCATGAAATACATTAGGGTTAATTTGGGGAAAATTGATTTGAAGCATGTTCTTGTGGAATTGGATGCTAAAGTATGCTTATATGTATGTTATTTGATATATTACATGATCAATTTTACAAAAATGCATTGGATGATTTTTTCCCCAAAATGTTGTTGTTGGGGTTGGTGCTCAGAGCGCCAATCCGGGCCGTATTTATGTCTGATTCATGAATACAAACATCCCCTTATTCCATAATATTACTTATTTATGGTTGCACCTCTTGTTCTTATATACATATTCGATCTGATTACGATTAGATTGAAACTAAATAATTGTTTAGTGATATGTATATATTAGACAAAGGCCCGATAATATGAATGCAGTACACAGTTACAAAGTTAGTTTGTAATTGACATTGGGAGTGTCACTGCTATATGTATATTATCAAACATAGTTCCTGGTCAAGATTTGCTAACACGGGTCGGTTAGTCAAATCCGTTGAGACCAGTACATGTCGTATATCGAGACTTGGTCCGATGGTTTATCCCAATGAACCATGAGTCTAGGGAGACTCGTATAGACGTGTAGGTGTTTATAGTGGATAAACACTGAACGGCTCACCGAAGATTCTTAATGGATGGTACGCCAACGTCAATAAGAATCTTCTCGGGTTGAGTAGCATAGTGGTCCTTCGACTTGAGACACCACTGTGGATGTATGAGACATCTTCCACTCTTAGATGCCAGTCACGTCACCGATCTATTTAGATCAGACCTCCGCCTGTTCGTTGGGTGTGGATCGATCCTCAGGATATCCTGTGTGTGTCAAGATAGGATCCGTCAGTTCTGTGTACAGAGCATAGGTAGTCCATATATAATTAGCAGTCTGTTAAATCTGTGGCCACAGTATACATCGGAAGTAAGTTCCGAGTGTTATTTAAAGATTGTTAATTGATACGTCGACGAGATAATACCTATAGAGATTTGACGTTTACATCTATATCTCTGGGATTATCTGGATACCTGTGACGGAGGGATTATACGTATGCAATGACCTCGACCTGTATGATTCAGCTAGTTTATCTGTGATCGTCATAATCTACGGGTGGATAGATTATGGACATGAAATTGGATTTCGTGACGGATATACCTGAATCTAGAGAGTCTCAATAATGAAACATACTCGTAGAGCATTAGAGCAACATTTATGAATAATGATGATTATTTATAAATCGTTTAATCGTTAAACGAAAAAATACATGCGAACGGGCCGAACCGTCATTTCCTAATTAATGTGTATTTGTATTTAATATATGATATTATTAAATACACATTAATAAATAGTCAAATAAATGTATTTGACATATATCATCAATATATGTATTGAGATATTTAAAGTAAATATAATACATATATTTGATATATTTGTATTTAATTAATTATTTAATTATTTAATTGTTAAATGATTAATATAATTAAAATATAAATGTATCACCAAATGATAAAGTTAGGAAATGATTATAAGTTGCAATTGTTGACTTATACATTAAAGGAAAAGGTTGTCAAATTGATTTTGACTTCTTAAGATATTTGTTCAAAAATTGTTTGAAAAATAAAATATCTTTTTCCTTTATTTTTTATTAATTTCGGCCAACACCCTAATAGAATATAATTGTTATATTCTTGAGTTGCTTTTGTTGACTTGTTAAAAGGTTATTAAAGTTGTAATGATTCAAGTAAACAAGTTGACAAAAGCTTTAATTAAATGAAATAAAAATATCATGATATTTGTATATACCACACCAAATTTCGGCCAAGGCTTATTTGGAGGAGGTATATATTGTTTTGTTTCATTTTTAGGGTTTAAGAAGCTCATATACACAAAATAAACATAAAAGAAAGTTGAGAGAAAAGCTTGAAGGCCAAGGAGAAAAGGCTTGAAAACTTGGATTTTGTAAGTCTTTCTTTAAAGCTTTCAACATGGAAATTGTTTCTAACATGCTTGGCATCATTTTTGTTGCTTTGATGTTCTTTCTTCTTTTATAGTTTATGTTTATTGGTTGTGAACTTTGATGAAAGTGTAGAGCATGTATGATGAAGGAAGCTTATGGCTATGTAGTAATAAGTGTTCTTTTATGTTTTGGAAACCTTGTTGCTAATATAGAGTTGTTGAACCACTCTTAGATGACCTAGATTTGATCTTGAGTTGTTTCATTGTGTTGAGACTTTGATTGGATGTAAGAAAGATGATTGAAGTGTTGGATTTAACCAATTTGGTCTAATTTGTCCAATTTGATGAAATTGAAAAATTAGGGTTCATGACCAATTCCAAATTTGGGGATTTTCATATATGTTGTGCATTGGATGTGTATATGATGCACATAAAGTTTCATGTTCATTGGATTACATCTTGATGTGTTTTGATGCATGAAATGACAAAGTGCACAAAATGGCACCTTAATGGTGCATTCGGCCAAATGGATCAAATTTGGGTTTTTGGTTGCTTTTGGTGTTTTGATGTTTTGAACATGCTAAGTTCATCTTTGAAATGATTTAGAATCATTCAAAATTGATTAGATCAATTTCGGACTAAAATGGACAAAATACCAAGTGTAAGGGTAATTCGGTAAATTCACTTAAATACGATTATTTGAATTTATTTCATAATTTGATTATTGGATAATTAAATAATATGTTTATTTAATGAATCCGAGAAAAAGTTTTGAAATCGGAAGATTCGATCTTCCGCCGCTTCCGCTGCGTTACCGGATTAGCCCATGCCCCTAAAACCCCTACAAAATGGTATCAGAGCAAGTCTGATTCTAGGCCTCCATAAATGATTAGCTTATTTATTCAATGTTTAATCATGTTTTCTTGACTTTACATGCATGTTATAATCTAATTTGATTAGATTTAGGGTGTATGACACTTAATGGAATATCCTCGCTTATATGGTTTAATAGTAACTAGTATTTGGAATACTTGTTTCTTGGTCCGTCTTGTCAATACGGTTTATAAATATCTTTTCGTTGACTACATCCGAGACCGTGCCTCTGCTGTGAGGATGTAGCTGATAGAAATTTATTTATGCCGAATGTATATTAGATACTAGATAAATTCAAGCGAAAGTGGAATCCTGAACGTGCCCTAGCTGTCAGGGTTACGCAAGTAACTTGAGTTTATCATTGACGAGTTTAACCTTGGTACGTCTCCTTGTGGGCCTGCCTTCGCAGCGACAACGAGAAATGGCCAGAACCGGAACCTC
>SKCR01047996.1:0-41025 GCA_019454045.1 Zanthoxylum bungeanum | reverse complement strand
CATTCTTCACAAAAAAAAGAAGACCTCATCAATTACATGAGTTTAAAATCAAAGAAATGATTTTGAAAAATTAAAAAGAAAAGAAAAGAAATCCATACGGAGCACTGCAATATTCATGGATCTTGCCAGAGGTAGGAACAATAATGACAGCATCTTTAGCATCACAAAGAATAGCAATCTCCTTAGTTTTCTTGATCAAACCATTTCGTCTATTTGAATAAGTCACCTGCCTGTTGTTCAAGTTCTCAATCCTCTTTATCTCAATCTTGCCTCTCCCCATATTTTTTCTTTTTCTTCTGTCATTGCTGGACTAAAAAATGGAGAAGATATGAGAGCTAACCATGGGTATTAGAGCAAAGGGCCGTTTAACTTTCTTAGCTGTAGGTTATGTTTGACAAGTGTCATTGAACTTATGATCACTGTACATGACAGGTGTCAAGATCTCTAAAGAGTGGAACTGTGGAAGTGGTTGAAATGGTCTTGTATAGGGTTTGAGTGATGGAGACTATCTTGTCTAGGGTTTGAGTGATGGAGACTAAATATATTTATAAATGGGGAAAAATATGAGATATTGAAAACCGTGGGTATTAGAGGAAAGGGAAGTTTAATTTTCTTATCTAAAAAGAAAAGGTCCTAAAGAATGAAAATAGAACAGATATTTTGAGTGATCATTGTCGTCTAACTGAGGTAACAATATGATTCTCAGAGACATTTGTTTGTGTAGGGGTTTTTAGGGGCAGAATCCGGTAACGCAGCGGAAGCGGTGGAAAATCGAATTTTCTGATTTCAAAAATTTTTCTCGGATTAATTAAATAAACATATTTATTTAATATTCCAATAATCAAATTATGAAATAAAATTCAAATAAATCATATTTAAGTGAATTTACCGAATTGCCCTTACACTTGGTATTTAGTCCATTTTAATCCGAATTGATCAAATCAATTTTGAATGATTCTAAATCATTTCTAAGATGAACTTAGCATGTTCAAAACATCAAAACACCAAGACAACAAAAATCCCCATTTTTCCCTTCCTTAGCCGAGAGCACCATTGGGCTCCAATTTGTGCATTTTGCACTTTCATGCTTCAAGACACATCCAAATGAAATCCAATCAATATGAAACTTTATAAGCATCATATACACATCCTTATACACAACATAAATGAAAAGCCCTAAATTTGGAAGTGGTCATGAACCCTAATTTTTTAATTTCTTCAAATTGGACAAATTAGACCAAATAGTTTAAATCAATTACTTTAATCATCATTCTTCCATCCAATCCAAGTCTCAAAACAATGAAACAACTCAAGATCAAATCTAGGTCATTTAAGAGTGGGTCAATAACTCTAGATTAGAAACAAGGTTTCCAAAACCATAAAAGAATAGTTATAACTACAATAGTCACAAGCTTTCTTCATCATACATGCTCAACACTTTCAACCAAACTTTCATCATCAAAAACACAAAGAATAAAGAAAGGAATAACTTAAGAAAATCATATGTTATAGCCTAGATCATAAGGAACATTTTCTTATCTAATAGCAAGTTGGAAAAACTTACTAAATCCAAGCTTTTCTTTTGCTTTTCCTTTTATTCTTCACAAGCTTCTTTGGTTTTCTTTAATGGAGTTTCTTGTAAAGTGTATTCGGTTAACAAATGAAGATGAAATGAAAACAATATATACTTGTAATAAAAAACCCTTGGCCGAAATTACAAGCATGTATTTGGCAATTTTCATTTCAATTTCATTTAATAATTATTTGATCAACTTGACTAAATATCCAAAAAACACTTTATTAGATATTTATCAATTGGTCAACAAAGGCAACTAAGCCTTAAAACAAATATCTAAATCTAAAATATTTATATTTTAATAATTTAATCATTTAACAATTAAATAATTAATTAATTAATTAAATACAAATATATTAAATATATGCATTATATTTACATTAAATATTAAATACATATATACATTTATGATATTAGTCAAATATCTCATTTGAATATTAATTAATGTGTATTTAAATTAATCAAGTATTAAATGTAAATACACAATAATTAAGGAAAGGACTATCGGGTCCCTAAGCATGTATTTTGCGTTTAACCTTTAAACGACTTTATAAATAATCAACATTTATATGTGTTGCTCCAGTGCTCTACGAGTATGTTTCATTATTGAGACTCTATAGATTCAGGTATATCCGTCACGAAATCCAATTTCGTGTACATAATCTATCAACCCGTAGATTATGACGATCACGGATGATCTCGCTGAATCATACAGGTCGAGGTCATGGCAAATGTATAATTCCTCCGTCACAGGCATCAGGATAAATCCCAGAGATATAGATGTAAACGTCAAATCTCTACGGGGATTATCCAGTCGACTATTCCATTAGCAATCTCTAAAAGAATGTTTAGAACTAGCTTCTAAACTTTATCACGGGCCCATGGTTTTATCTGATTGCTAATCATATAGACTACCTATGCTCTGGTACACAGAACTGACGGATCCTATCTCGATACATATAGGACACCCTGATGATCTATCTATACCCAACGAACAGACGGAGGTCTGATCTAAATAGATCGGTGACGTGACTGTCGTCTAAGTGTAGAAGATGTCTCATGTGCCCACAATGGCATCTCAAGTCTAAGAATCACAAGTGCTACTCAACCCAAGAAGATTCTTATTGACGTTGGTGTACCATCTATTAAGAATCTTCGGTGAGTCGTTCAATGTTTATCCGCTATAAACACCTACACGTTTATACCAGTCTCTAAGACTAGTGGTTCATTGAGAAACCATTGGAATCATATATTCCAGTATACGACATGTACTAGTCTCAACCGGTTTACTTTACTGACCAAGTAGCGTAAACCTTGACCAGGAACAGTCTGAGAATGACAACGTCATGATACTACTCAATGTCAGTTGCGACGCTTTTGCAACAGTATCATGACTAATCATTCTATGGTCATTACGTCTTTACCAAATAAAAGGTAGATTATATTATAGAAACTGCATATATTATTCATAATAATAATGTTTTACAGAAGTATTCTCAAGAAATACAACCGGGAATTGACGCTCTGAGCACCAACCTCAACAGTTTTAACATATCGACAACTAGGGGCGTCATCGATCAATGTAGTACTTCCTACCTGAATGTCTCTTTAGTTTGATGTGCACTGAATTTGACTAAATACATTAATAATTATGACGTGCTAGAACTATCACTCGGTCTATTCTGTGCCCATGTATTTCTATGAAGGGCCATGTTCTATCTACAATTTTGCTTCATACAATGATCGTTAATCCTGAAAATGAGAGTTTTAAAGGATTGTAGAGTATTTCTTATTCCTGATTGTCGTTCTCGATTTCTCTTGGTATTGGAATGTTGACACAAATTTTTGTTGTTGTTTATTGTATTGTTATATTCTCAGATATTTATTTTTTGCTTGAAGAGTTTGCCTATAAAGTATTTTGTCTATGGTTTTTAGTATTCTAGAATTTCTGAGTTCGCCTTATAAATATTTTGTCAATGCTTTTTAGTATTTTGCTGATGGTATCTGGAATTTCTGAGATTAATTTTTTTTACTTTTCTTTACAGTACACACCAGCCATTGATACATGGAGCATAGGATGCATGTAACAACCTGGAATATTTTAATGGGATCGCGTGAATTTTATTTTCCGTGTGTGGGGTTGCGTCAAACGCGATGACAATTTTAGTGCGTAATGGGGACTAGTTCAAGAAATTAATTAGAGGATAAAAATAACAAAAAGAGAAATTAAAAATTGGAATTGTTAATTAAAGTAAATAAATAAACCTAGATAAGTCTGGATAATTCAATACATACTTAAGATATTTTTTAAGCATTTATTATACATTTATATATTATATATATATATAAGAATTATATAAATACACACACATATACTAATGGACATTTAACACACACACACACACACACACAAAAAAAAAAAAAAAAAAAAAAAAAAAAAAACTCACCACACACAGAAACGAAAGAGACAACAAAATAGAAAGAGAATAGAAAGAGTGAGAGAGCATAGATGAAACAGAAAGAAAGAAATCCAGAGAGAACAAAGAGGAGCAGGCCGAGAATCAATTGAGCAGAACCGAGAAAGAGAAGGGATGAAGCAGATCAAGAGAGTGGAAGGGGGAAACTGAGATTGAGAGCAGATCCAGTATGTGAAAGAAGGCAGCCCACGTTTTTTTTTTTAAAAAGCTTCTCACGTCTCTCATATTTCTTTTCTTCTTCTCTTCTCATTATCTCACCATTTCTAGAAGGGAGTTACCTGAATTTTAAGGATTAACCCTCTTGAGTAAGTTTCTATCCTCATTTTCTTATTTATTTGGATGAATTTGAAGTTTATTCATTTTCCCCAAATTCAAAAATTAGGGATTTGAATAGCTTTTACATGATTTCTTTTATGCTATTGATTTAAATGTTTAGTCGTTCATTTAGGAACCTATTAGCACGCATTTAAGTTAATGTAATGGACTTAGAAATCTCTTAAATTTTTCCTGACTTTAACCGAGAATTGGGGGCTGCTTTATGGATGTTTCTGCATGTGTTTTGGTTATAAATGGTGAAAAAAATAAAATAAGATAAAATACGTTTTCTCTGAGGTATATAAGATACATTCATTTGCAGCTAAGCTAGTCTTCATCTCTTCGTAAATTTGATTATTTTCCTTTGAGATGCCTAACGTGAGTTCCTCACATTATGTGTTCAAAAGCTCTAATTTCCAAATTGATCTTAAATTTGCCTGAATAACTATTAATATGCCAGTGAGCTTTTGTAAGTGCAATTTGGTTTTACCATCCCAATTGTGTTGTTGAAATCATTTGGTAGTTGAATTTTGATAGTTTTCTGAAACCGATAAGTTTGATGATATGCTCACAGAAAGTCCGATTTTTTTAGGTATGGTCTCTTAATAACAATAAATTCTAGTAAGAGATAATATTAAAAAAAAAATTATGATAAGATTTTGTACAAAGTATATGTATTATGCCCGACTACAATAGTTGATACAAGTTGGACGGGTACTGTGCTTTTATTTTTACGTTTAGTTACCAGTTTTACAAATGTGTTGGTATAAAAAAAAAAAAAATAATAATAATAATTTTATTAATTCCTATGATTTTGAGGTCGGTTTGAATAAAAATTTTACATGAAATATTTGGTTCATGAATTTTATGATTTCAATTTTGTAATTTAAGTAAATTCAAGCATGAGACACATTAATGATTTAGATATGAATTTGAAAGCATGTGCTAGCAAAGGCATTTAGACCCATAATATAAACGGATTAAGAAACGCAAAAGAATTAATGTTTATAGCTATTTGAGATGATAAAGTACGAAAACTTATAAATCAAAGTATTTATATATAAGTGATGAGGTGTTTTATATGCTAACTAGAATTTTAATTTTTTACAAGTGAGGTTATGTTTTGAAGTTTAATTCAGTATTAGTATTGAATATTTACAACTGAACTTCTATAGTAATGGAAAAGTAGGAAATGAAAATTAAACTTTGCAAAATCGTAAAGAAAGAATGTTTAGTAAAATTGATAATTTTGGAAATGGTTAAGTAAGTCTATTGAAGTAGATTTTATTGTATGACTGTAAGAATTAATGAGTAATGTAAATGGATGAATAAGTTGAATAAGTATATAAAGTTTTACAATTGTTTATGTTAGTTAAGCGGGAATATATGAATATAAGTTGTGTGTTAGATTATGAGACAGTTAACGTTGGAAGTATGAAAAGATTAGGATTCACATGTCATTAAGTTATAAGTATGGATGAACATATGCATGAACATACATTATAATACAGGATAAGCATGTAATAAAGTATGGTTAAGGAAAAAGAAAGTAGTAAAAATGAACATGCATAGGTGTGGTTTACGATTTTCATAATTTGAATTAAAGTTAAGAATCTTTTCAAAATTGAAAGTGTTTTAAAGAAAAGTTACAAAGTTTTCTTTAAAAGAAATGTATTTATAGAAAATGTTTTTATTGTTTTGAGACTCGGAGTATGGTTTTATTTTTTTCGGGGCATGAGAGAAACACTCACCCCAGTATGTAACTTGAGATACAGTTCGGAATTGACGGACACTTTGGAATTGACGGATATAGTAGCATGTGCACATATGGAGGACTGAGGGGACGCTCTCAGATCCTCGAGCAGGACTAGGGTCTACAGGGTCCCGAAATCCTGATTTCAGAGCTGGGTGGCTACACCGCAGTTAAGTTATGGTCCTGGGTGTAGAGCTCTACGTTGCCAGTTGAGTGTTGGTCCTGGACGTAGGGTATCACCAGTTCTAGAGATGTCCAGTTGAGTGATGGTCCTGGGCATCGAGTACACACAGTTGAGTTATGGTCATGGGTGCAGAGAGACGTCCAGTTGAGTTATGGTCCTGGACGTAGAGCAGTTTTCAGTATTTAGATTTCAGTTTTCAGAAATACAGATTTCAAATAGAGACTTAAGTTTTCAGAAACAGTTTTCAGATGAGAAAAATTTAGAAATAGTTTTCAGAAAACAAACTGCAGAAAGACAGATTTTATAAGAGTTTCAGAAAAGAATTTTTAGAAAAGAGTTTTTATAAAGAGTTTTCGAGAAAAGTGTTTTCGCAATGTATTTTCTAAAAGTATGGTATAATCAAAGTTTAGCATAGCTTATAGGTTGTGCATATAATTCATACATCTTGATTAACATACGAGATGCATATAGTTGACATTTAAGCATGATAGCATAATTACATTTATATGTTTATGATTGATGTCTGTGTGTATTATATGTTTATATAGAAGGAATAATGGTAAGATAATAGCATATGATTATATGATTTCATATACATGTTTGTATGGTTGATTTTAGTCTATTGGATGTTTAATAGAAATAATGTTTTATTAATCCGATTTGATGATATTTCAATGAAATAAAAGAAAGATAGTTATAATAAAAGCCGGAACTAGATTAGAACTAAGTATATGGATAAGTGGAAAGATATCAGAGTAACGCAGTGGAAACGTAATGGGACTTGACACAGTAGATGAAACTATGAAAATTCAATGATTAGGTTATAGATATTTAAAGTACAAACAAGAAACATGATTTAAGTTTAGGTATGCTCAGATAAAGAAGATAAGTAATTAAATAACATGTTTGCTAGACGAATTGAGATCACATAATAAGCCTAAATTTATCTTATGTCGTATGTCACGTAAGTAGCTCAGGTTAATACAGAAAAATAAATCAAACCTTGTATGTGTTTGACGCTCAAGGAATGAGCATAGTTACTTACTGAGCCATTACGACTCACCCCTCAATAGTGTTTGAGATTTTGCAGGTTGGTGACCTGATCGGTCGACCATAGATACCAGAGCTTGAGAGGCCGAATAACAGCGTTGCAGTCAGCCAGTCACCAGGTCTTGGAAAGAATGAGAGTCGAGATGTTTATGAGTTTAGATGTAAAGTATTTAAATTGTATAAGTTAGTTTGTAAAGATTTTAATTATATAGCATTTTCGGGCATGGAGCTCAATTATTATGTATCGAGTTTATTGATTTGGTGTATATTATCAGTGTAGGGCCCAATAGATTGAATTGAGGTGCTGGACTTTGATCCAGGTTGCATGACTTTTAATAGAGGTCATGTCGAATTTTTGACAGAGTCAGAGGCTGATGGAGGCGATGTTAGCTTGTCTCCTGCCGGTAGCATCCTGGTATAGGGGGATGTTACAATGCATATTTGCAGAAATACTTACAGGTAAACCACTTTTTCTGGGAAAAAATGCGGTGCATTAATCGGATCTCATGACTGATTTACTTGGCACTCCTCCGCCTGAATCCATTTCAAAGGTTTGTTATCTACTCTAGATGCTAATTTTCTCTATTTCTTATTTTTTTTGGGCTTGCTATCGTATTGTTTTTCTGATGCTTACCATCATTCTACTTTGACCTTATATTGTTTTCAGGATTCATTCTCATTCTTTTTTAAATAGTGCAAGTTACAAATCGTTATTTTCTTATGCCTGGGCAGCTATTGGAACGACTCATTGCATTTGATCCAAAAGATCGGCCAACATCTGAAGAGGTGGTAATAAAGAAACTTATTTTTTGATAGGAAATGAAATTTTAAATTTGGGAAGTTTCAAAAACAAAATGGGGAGCACGACCTAGAGACTTGGGTACCGTACAAAAAGAGACCTCCAAAACTAGATTGTGAAAGAAATTTCAATGTCATCAAAAAATATCCAAAGATTTTAATATCTGTTTAACCAGGATCTATAAAATTCATGCTTCATGTGGAACATTGGCAGCCCAAATCTTAGAATAGTATGATTATTTCTGTTCAACCTATGACACCAATCAAGAATACAGAACCATTTCTTAAACTAAATGGCTGATGCACTTCTGAAGTCTCCATTATGTAGTGTTCGATATGTAGACGTATGATATACTGCAAATTGCGTCATTAAAAAAAGAAGATTCTATATTTACCAAACTATGTGCTAGAAATTAGTTCACAGTCTTCCATTCCACTTATAAACTCCACCTACCAGCTAACATTTGACTCTCTTCATTAAATTTGCTTCTGTGTGGATTCTGCCTCACGTATAATTCTCCAATAAAAGCCAACTTTGATTGAGCATGAGTACGTTAAACTCTCTCCTTGGGAGATTAATACTTGTCTTCAGATAAAATGATTCAACCAACTTTTGTTTTTTATTTTTTTGAATATATTTGGTTTCTTCTATGAATTATACTCCAACCACTTACATATTTCCTAGATCTTTAATTTGCATATTGTTAATTTTATTGAATGGGACATCCAGTGGCTCCCGAAATCTAGACACAAAACTAATATAAACACAAATTTAAAAATATAATCACACACATACACATTCTGAACTTTTAAACCAGGCCTAGTTCACAGTTTTGTTAATGAGTCATCTGTCTTGTCTTATTTCCTCAACTAAACTCATTTAATTCAGTGTCCTTGCAGTCAAATTAGTAGTGTTTTTGCTATGGCTATTGGAAATGTAAGCCTGTTTTTACCATACAAAAGTCTCAACGAACTTGTGATTGGGCATTTATGATTTGCTAAGCTAGCAGTGCAATTCAAGAGACCCGTCTGTCCTTCATTAAAATTGTATAAAAAGCTAAATGCTTTGATGATTAAAATTGTATAAAAAGCTAAATGCTTTGGTAACTTTCTGTAATTAAAAAAAAAAGAAGCTTAAATGTAATAAAAAACTTGTAAAGGGCACTATTTTCAGTAAATGACAGAAGCACTTTCATGCACATGTTAAATAACACTTCTGTCAAATTGAATTATTCATGCAACTTATACTAGTAAACAGAGAAACCTTACTTTCTATCTCACTCATCAAGTATATATATACTTTTCTATGGAAAAAGTGTGTGTATATGTATGTATTACAAAATATTCAAAGATCTAGTGTTGTGACTCCACATAATATTATTAGAAAGATGAATTGATTCTCTTGTATATGTGTAATAAATTAGTTTGCTAACCTGAAACACGATGATTTGCAAAAGCCTCTTCTGATGGTCATACGCAAATATCCAGTATAACCCAATTGAACCATATGTCTATGTCAACCAAATTACCTGGATTCATTAAGGTCAAGTTCCAATTATGGCTACCCCCGCCCGACAAGTATATTCCTATTATGTAAGGAAATCTATTAAAGGGTTATCTATCCTCAAGGAAGATCGTGAGCTATTGAATGACTGAAACCTAAAATCTCTTTTCCAAGTTCATTTTAAGTTTCCCACATCAAGCTTATTGGTGATCGGACAACAAGAAGCATTAAGCTTAAGACTCAATAAACAAACTAAAGAATTACCTATAAAAAGAAAATCAATTATTAAGTGTGGATATTGTGTTTCATCGCTTCCCTAGAATAAAAATAAAATGCTGGGGGTTGGGGATCCACTTTTACTATATCTATAGAAATCTCCCTTATTATAATACAAAATTTATCTGTGATATTACCGATCAACCATATAGGTGGTATTCCTTATTAAGTCAAATTTTAATTAAGTCCAACTAGCCATAAAGACGGTATTATTATTTGTCCATAAACCAGCCATATAGGCGTTAATTATCTGTCACCTAAATACCAGCCATATAGGCGGTGTTATTTTATATCAAATAAATAAAACCAGCCATTAAGGCGGTAATCCTTTTAATTTGAATTATAATTTCTATATTATAATTAAGGGAGATTAATCTAAATTAAAATAATAAAAGCTTCACCATTCCCTAGCGGAAAATCTAACTATTGAACATAAAAGAAAAGAAAGGAAGAAGAAAAGAAACTACTACTATTACTGAAAATAAAAATGCATAAATTAAATTACTAAAAATAAATACACAAGATGCAATCCTTAAATTCCTTACAAAAACCTAAGGAAAACATGAGAATTACAAATGAAATGTCTGGTATTTATAGAAAAACCTAAAGGCTTCCACCAATTTATCCACTGATTGCTCCACCAATTGCTCCACCAAACATGGCACCAAACATGGCACCAAATATGGCATCAAACATGGAACAAAACATGCAAGCATGTTTGGTGGAAGTTTGACAATTTTTATTTTTATTAATTTTATTTTATATTTCGAAAATGACTATAGTAATTACTCAAAATATACTAGATTATTCATCAATTTCGGCCTTCCTAATTTCAGAATTTGAAAATATTTAAATCTTAAAAGTTGTAGATCTTTGACTCTTCTTTAATCTGCAACTTGAATCAGCTCAATCGGGTAACAGATGAACAGTTATGGCCAAAATACAAAACTTACACAAAATTGGAATTTAGGACTGCACTTCGTGACGTGCACAGTAAAATTTTAATTTTTGACCATTTTTCCTCAAGATTTCATCGTTTTAGCCCTGAGTTGATTCCATTAAGTCCCAATATTATTTTTATCTGCAAAATAAATAAAAACACATCAAAACGTTCATAAAACTCGAGAAACTAAACAAAATATTAGGTTAAATGAGTGGGAAATAGTGATATAATTACCACTCATCACACCCCCAAACCTAACATTTTGCTTGTCCTTGAGCAAAACAACAAAATAAAATAACATAAACATCTTTAAAATAAAATTAAGCTAAGCCACTTTCGTAAGGATCACAATTGCATTTAGCGTATGCAACAAGCCTTTAAACCCCTAGGTGTCCCTAGTAGACGAGTTGTAGTCTCGTGAGAGCTTACAACAACGATACCCAAAAACGTTTAATAAAAGTAAAAAGATAGTAAAACTAATGCACACAAAAGTAAAAAGATAAGAGAAAAGAAAATAAAGAAGTTAGTGGCTAATTAGGTGAAACTTCTACTCCAAGTTAGTAGTTGTTTTGTTTCTTTCTAAATTACCGAATAAGTAAATTTTCCAATTATAATTACCATTCTCCATATACACAACCAACACAATATTAATCAATTCATTTTTGCCCACAACAGTCATAAGTATAGTTGATAAGAGAGTAATATTTTTGTCCTAAAGTTTTATCAAAATTCACACATTTTTGTAACAATGGAATATTTTTTTCTGATTTTTCTGATTTTTTCTTTCTTTTTCTGATTTTTTTTTTATTTATATACAATATCTTTCGTCTATGTAGCGAGCTTTAGGTCGGTGGCTCCCAAACCAGTTGGCTTTAGGGCACAAGGTGTTAAGACACCCATACGGACTTAATTACTTAGACTTCAGATATATATATATATATATATATATATATTTGCAACATCTTTGATCCATGTGGCGAGCTTTGGGCCAGTGACTCCCAAACCAGTTGGTTTTATGGCACTAGCTGTTAAAACACCCATACAGACTTAATGACTTGGATCTCAAATATTTTTTCACACTTTTTTTTCTTTTTTTTCTTTTTTTAACTCCATTGCCATTTGTAGATGCTTCCTCCAATTAAACTAGAGCACTGAATATTACAAACTTTTCAATTACAACTCATGTCCGTATGTTACTATGTATATTGATAATACTTATCAACTGAGCATATGAAGATTCATTTTAGTCAGTTTTATGAAGAATTCACAAATTAAATAATTCAAAAGGAAATAAACAAAAATTAACTTGTTCAGAAATAGGTTTGAGACACATCTCAGAAGTGGAAACTCCTTAATCAGCTATCTCTCACTAATTTCACATTTTTAGTCAAAATAAAAACACAAAATATTTTTATAATTTTCGAAAATTTTTCAATTTTTTTGTATTTTTCGAAAAAAATTTGGACTAAAAATAAAAACAACACACAAACTAAAAACAAGGTACTAATCAACTAATTCCCTCCCCCAAACTTAAATGAGACGTTGTCCCCAATATCTTAAACAGTAAAAGAAGAGTTTAGAATATAGTACCTGGATAGCTGAAATTCGCCGAAAAAAATTAACGATTAAGATCTATGTCCAATTTACTCTTCTTACCACGATCGCTATCTGACCAGTTCAACTTGGAAAGAATGAGGTCGATTTTTGGTTCAAAGACTAGGATTTGGTCAATTAATTCTTCGGCCTTTGTCGCAGTCAGGAAAATATCTTGTACTGATTTTGTGACGAACTCACGTCTCTTAGCTTCCGCAAGAAATACAAACAGAAAATTGAAGAAATGCTCAATGTTAAGTAATCCAAAGGGCTTCCGATGAATGTTCAAGTGCGCCCATGATGCTACTGTGAATATTTCTTCAAACGTTCCAAGCCCACTTGGTAATGCGATAAACGCATCCGCAGTATTGATTATTTCATGGAGTTGTTCAGACATACCTGATAAGATACGTTCATCTCTATTTATTTGTCCGATTAAGTATTCGTCTGCTAAATTTTTTAGAATGATTCCTAAAACATGACCGCCACCTTCCTGAACGACTTTTGAAATGCTTCCCATCAATCTAAGATTGCCACCGCCATATACTAGGTGCATATTTTTCTCTGCTATGACTCGCCCCAATTCCTTTGCAGCCTCAATGAATTCTGGTTTATTACCAGAGTTGGATCCACAGAAAACACAAATTCGCTTGAATCGCTGTTGTGAAGTTGCTTCCATTTTCTCTCTCTTATTTGGATGTATATCTGGATGTGTCGAAGAGAGAAATGTATAGCTATATTTATAGAACCTGAAAATGGGTGAGTAATAGTAGCACTATTACCTGCGAAATGATAATTATTAGATGAACGTTAAAATAAATCGTGAACAGTCAAAAAGTTTAGATCTTATTGGCGAAAATAAAGGAAATAAAAACAGAAAAGTAAAACAAAGCAATTATTAAGGCAATAAAATTGTGTACGCAATACACCACTCGTCTGGTATATAAATCCATTAGGATGCGTCTCAAGAATCTATTCCTTACTCAGCCAACACTAATGAATTAGCTCTCAACTTTGTGATTGCCAAAAATCATTCCTCCTTAAATGCTCTGTTTGTGCCTTCCCCATATAAAAACACACAAAATTAAAAACTCTACAACATGTATACACAAAATATGAAAACAAAAATTATAACAAATTGCATAGGCTGCCTCCCTGCTAGCGCTAAATTTTTCGTCTTCAGCCATACGTGACTGAAATATATTTGTCAAGGAAGTTTCAACGTCGTTTTAGATGTCCGATTAAAGACAATCCCATGAGCGTTGCTTTTGAAGGGTCTCTTCCAACAGTAAAGTGGCAAAAATAGTTTTGTCTCATTCAGTGCTTCTGCCACCTTTTTATTCTTTGTCGCTCCAGTGGTTCCTGAAAAGAAAGAAAGAAAATCAGGAGGTCTCGTACGATGCTTGACTTAGAATGAGAGTTCCATTTTTTCAAGCTTCTGGGTGATGTCTCTGATCTGTACTCCCCAAAACAGTGATGTTTCTCTTGAATGCACTGGATCTTCAATAAGGTCAGACATTTACTCCTCCATTTGCTCTACTTCTTGCTCCATCTTTTCTTCACAGATATATTTTAGGATTTCCGCGTTCTGTTCTTCATCTGTCATCTGTGAAATGCATGCTCCATAAGTATCTGCCTGAGGATGTAAAGATGTTTCTGACATTAGGTCTTCATCCTCTAATACGACTGGAATGGATGGTTCAGATAGATCTTCATCAAACATCATAGTAAAACATGCTCCAAGATCTTCATTTTGAGGATTGAAAGTTTGATCCTCCGTTGTTGATGCAATTGGTACAAATAGATCAGCTTCATCCTCGTCAGAATCTGAATAATAAAAATCAAATAGAGACTTCGCTGGTTTGGGCTACTGAACTGATACCTCTAGTTCCTGATACTGCTCCGCCGCCTCCTCTTCTAAAGTGTCATCGTGAAATGCTTGGTACTCGAAGGCTTCATCAGTGTCATCTGAAAATGCTCATTGAGGTATGTAGCTCTGGTTTTCTGTTAATTGTCTCATTTGACCTGTCATCCTCTGAATGGATGCTGATTGTCTTTGAATACTTTCGAGTTGATTCTGGATTGTTTCAAGCATTGTATCCAACTTTTCATCTCGTTTCTTGAACAAATCTTTGAGCATGTCAATCATATGATCTTCATTTGATGGTTCTGATTATTGATGAAGATCATAGGTGGATGGTGGATAAGATGGAAAATATGATAGTTCTTTGTACCTTGAATGATTCTGATAATTCTGCCACTCTGAAAGGTATATACATTGATCGCTTAGGTGGTTACCATCACATATGACACATCTCCCTATTTCGTTCTGTTGAGCAAATGTAGTGTTGATTGGTTCTGACATCCAGTGATAATTGTTAGGCTGGACAACATGTCTCAGAAAATCGGACTGTTGTTCCCAGATGTGGGGTGTATCTTCTTGTAAAACATGTAATCTTTCAATCTCCCAATAGTGTTCCATTTTTCAACCACCTAAAATAAAAGAAAGAAATAAAAATTACAGATAAAAAATAAAGAAAATTAGATACAAGTAAATTAAATAGCTTCAAAATTAATAACTCAAGAAAAATAAGTCACTGGCAACGGCGCCAAAATATTGATCGGTGCATTCACACGCGTATAACACAAGCGCACGTATCGTTCAAGCAGTATAAAAATATCGATTCCACAAGGACTTAATTCCTATAATTGTTATTAATTGTTGATACTATTTATTTACAGGTATCTAATTATAGGGAGAAGAGAATGATTACTTTTTTTGGTTGGTTGTTTATTATTAATTGTTGATACTATTTATTTACAGGTATCTAATTATAGAGAGAAGAGAATGATTACTTTTTTTGGTTGGTTGAATGTGGATTTGATAAATAAAATAAATAAAGACACAAAAGAAAATACTAAGAAAAATTATAAAAGACTCAAAGATTTAGGGTTGTGACTCCACACAATATTATTAGAAAGATGAATTGATTGTCTTGTATATATGTAATAAATTAGTTTGCTAACCTGAAACACGATGATATACAGAAGCCTCTTCTGATGGTCAGGCGCAAATATCCAGTATAACCCAATTGAATCATATGTCTATGTCAACCAAATTACCTGGATTCATTAAGGTCAAGTTCCAATTATGGCTATCCCCGTCCGACAGGTATATTCCTATCCTATAAGGAAATCTATTAAAGGGTTATCTATCCTCAAGGAAGATCGAGAGCTATTGAATATAAGGCTGAAACCTAAAATCTCTTTTCCAAGTTCATTTTAAGTTTACCACATCAATCTTATTGGTGATCAGACAACAAGAAGCATTAATCTTAAGACTCAATAAACAAACTAAAAAATTACCCATAAAGAGAAAATCAATTATTAAGTGTGGATATTGTGTTTCATCGCTTCCCTAGAATAAAAATAAAATACCGGGGTTGGGGATCCACTTTTATAAAATACTGGGGGTTGGGGATCCACTTTTACTATATGTATAGAAATCTCCCTTATTATAATACAGAATTTATCCGTGATATTATCGACCGACCATATATATGGTATTCCTCATTAAGTCAAATTTTAATTAAGTCCAACCAGCCATAAAGGCGGTATTATTATTTGTCCATAAACCAGCCATATAGGTGGTAATTATCTGTCACCTAAATACCAGCTATATAGGCGGTGTTATTTTATGTCAAATAAATAAAACCAGCCATTAAGGCGGTAATTTTTTTTAATTTGAATTATAATTTCTATATTTTAATTAAGGGAGATTAATCTAAACTAAAATAATAAAAGCTTCACCCTTCCCCAGAGGAAAATCTAACTACTGAACATAAAAGAAAAGAAAGGAAGAAGAAAAGAAACTACTACTATTACTGAAAATAAAAATGCATAAATTAAATTACTAAAAATAAACACACAAGATGCAATCCTTAAATTCCTTACAAAAACCTAAGGAAAGCATGAGAATTACAAATGAAATGGCTGGTATTTATAGAAAAACCTAAAGGCTTCCACCAATTTCTCCACTGATTGCTCCACCAATTGCTCCACCAAACATGACACCAAACATGGCATAAAACATGGCACCAAATATGGCATCAAACATGGAACAAAACATGCAAGCATGTTTGGTGGAAGTTTGACAATTTTTATTTTTATTTTTATTAATTTTATTTTATATTTTGAAAATGACTATATTAATTACTCAAAATATATTAGATTATTCATCAATTTCGGCCTTCCCAATTTCAGAATTTGAAAATATTTAAATCTTAAAAGTTGTAGATCTTTGACTCTTCTTTAATCTGCAACTTGAATCAGCTCAATCGGGTATCAGATGAAACAGTTATGGCCAAAATACAAAACTTGTACAAAATTGGAATTTAGGACTGCACTTCGTGACGCTCACAGTAAAATTTAATTTGTGACCATTTTTCCTCCAGATTTCATCGTTTTAGCCCCGAGTTGATTCCATTAAGTCCCAATATTATTTTTATCTGTAAAATAAATAAAAACACATCAAAACGTTCATAAAACTCGAGAAACTAAACAAAATATTAGGTTAAATGAGTGGGAAATAGTGATATAATTACCACTCATCACATGACTGCCTCCTTTTTTTACAACTTTTGAAACGATCCCCATTAGTCCAAAATTTCCACCGCCATATATTAAGTGCATATTCCTTTCAGCTAAGATTCGACCCAATTCATGTGCTGCTTCTATGTATTGTGGTTTAATACCAACACTAGTACCGCAAAACACACAAATGTTCTCAACTCATCTTCATGAAGTGGCTTCCATTTTTTTATGTATTTCTTTCTCAAATCTGGATGCCTTCAAAAGTGGAATGATAGGCTGAATTTATAGTACGTGAAAAAAGATGAGTAATAATAACACTAATATCTTCCAAAAGACGATTGTTAGCTAAATAATAAAATAAATCGTGAAAGGTCAAAAAGTCTGGATCATGTCGGTGAATTAAAGGAAAATAACAAAAGAAAAGCAAATCAAAGTAATTATTAAGGTAACGGAATTGTGTACGTAATACGCCACACGTTTGGTATATAAATCCATTAGGATGCGTCTCAAGAATCCATTCCTTACTCAGCCATCACTAATGACTTAAATCTCATCTTTGTGATTGCTAAACACCATTCCTCCTTAAATACTCCATTTGTACGCCCTATAAAAATAACACACAAAATTAAAAACTCTACAACATGTATACACAAAATATGAAAATAAAATTTATAATAAATTACATGGGTTGCCTCCCTGCTAGCGTAAAATTTTTTGTCTTCAGCCAGACGTGACTAAATCCATCTATCAAGGAGGTTTCAGTGTCGTTTTGGACGTCCAATTAAAGACAATCCCATGTGCGTTGCTTTTGAAGGGTCTCTTCCAACAGTAAAGTGGCGAAAAGAATTTTGTCCCATTTAGTGCTTGTGCCACCTTTTTTTATCTTTGTTGCTCCAGTAGTTCCTGAAAAGAAAGAAAGAAAATCAGGATGTCTCATATAGTGTTTGACTTTAAATGGGATTTCCATTTTATCAAGCTTCTGGGTGATACCTCTAATTTGTACTCCCTGATACAGCGATGTTTCCCATGAATGCCCTGGATCTTCAATAAGGTCAGACATTTGCTTCTCCTTTTGCTCGGCTTCTTGCTCCACATTTTCTTCACATATGTATTTTAGGATTTCTGCATTCAATTCTTCATCTGTCATCTGTGAAATGCATGATCCATAAGTGTCAACCTGAGGATGTAAAGAAATATCAGATTTTAGGTCTTCATCCTCTAATATGACTGGCTCTGGTAGATCTTTTTCAAACATTTGTGCAATGGAAGCTCCAAGATCTTCATTTTTAGGATACAGAATTCCATTCTCAATTTTTGTTGGTACAGTTGGTACAAACAACTCAGCTTCTTCATCAGAGTCAGAATCTGAATAATAAAAATTAAACAGAGACTTTGCTGGTATGGGCTCCTGAACTGATACCTCGAATTCCTGATTCTGCTCAGCCTCCTCATCTGCTAAAGTGTCATCGTGAAATGCTTGGTACTCAAAGGCTTCATCAGTGTCATCTGAAAATGGTCCTTGAGGTATGTAGCTCTGGTTTTCTGTTAATTGTCTGAGCTGATTTGTCATTCTCTGAATGGATGCTGATTGTCTCTGAATACTTTCGAGTTGATTCTGGTATGTTTCAAGCATTGTATCCAACGTTTTGTCTTTTTTCTTGAACTAATCTTTGAGAATGTCAATTATATGATCTTCCTCTGATGGTTCTGGTTCTTGATGAAGATAAAAGGTGGATGATGGATAAGATGGAAAGTATGATGGTTCTTCGTACCTTGAATGATTCCAATAATTCTGCCACTATGAAAGGTATATACATTGATCGCTTGGGTGGTTACCATCACATATTACACATCTCCACATTTCGTTATGTTGAGTAAATGTAGAATCGATTGGTTCTGACATCCAGTGATTATTGTTGGGCTGGACAACAGGCCTCAGAAAATCGGACTGTTGATTGCTAAATTAGGGTGTATCTTCTTCTAGTAAAGCTCATGATCTTTCAATCTCCCAATAATGTTCCATTGTTCAACCACCTGAAAGTAAAGGAAAGATATAAAAATTACAGATAAAAATAAAGAAAATCAGATACAAATAGATTAAATAGCTTTAAAATTAATAACTCAAGAAAAATAAGTCCCCGGCAACGGCGCCAAAACTTGATCGGCGTAATCACACGCGTATAACGCAAGCGCACATATCATTCAAGTAGTATAAAAATATCGATCCCACGAGAACTTAATTCCTATTATTGTTATTAATTATCGATATTATTTATTTACAGGTATTTAATTATAGGGAGGAGAGAATGATTGCTTTTGATTGGTTAAATGTGGATTTGATAACTAAAATACTTAAAGACACAAAAGAAAATACTAATGAAAATAACAAAAGACTCAAAGATTCGGATAAGAAGATAAGACGACACGTGGCGAGGCGGCTAAGAGCTCAATTATTATGCTGACGTGGTGATGACGTGGAAAGACGGCTGAGATCAATTGTCGGCACCGTAGGATTGCGACACGTGTCACGCTGTGATTGGCTGATGCTGACGTGGCATGTTGACTCGGTTTACCTGCTGACGTGGATGATGACGTGGCATGTCGCGTGGCAAGGTTGACTCGTTGACCGATGACGTGGCGATGACATAAGATGACACGTGGCACACGTGGCATTTTTGAGTGTCGGCACCGTAGGATGGTGACACGTGGCACGACGCATGTTAGCATATCGGCTCTGAAGGTGACACGTGGCACGACACATGTTAGCAAAGTCAAACTTCTCAAATTCTGACCCGTTGACCCGGCACACGTTAGCAGACTCCGTGCATGTTAGGCGTCGCGACGCTGTAAATGACCAAAATGCCCTTTTTGCCGATTTTCACAGTTTTGTCCAAATCACCTCCAGAATGTCCTGAAACTTTATTTATCTACAAAATAACACAAAACGCATCAAATATTCACAAAACTCAAGAAACTATACAAAATATAAGGTTAAATGAGTGGGAAATAGTGATAGATTTACCACTCATCACACCCCCAAACCTAACATTTTGCTAGTCCTCGAGCAAAAGAGAAAATAAAATAACATGAAAATAAAATTAACTAAGCCACTTTCGTAGGGATCACGGTTGCATTTAACGTATGCAAAAACCCTTTAAACCCCTAGGTGTCCCTAGTGGACGAGTTGTAGTCTCGTGAGGGTTTACAGCAATGATACCCACAAACATTTTACAAAAGTAAAAAGGTGGTGAAACTAATGCACACAAAAGCAAAAAGACAAGCGAAAAGAGAATAAAGAAGTTAGTGACTAATTAGGTGAAACTTCTACTCAAAGTTACTAGTTGTTTTGTTTCTTTCTAAATTACCGAATAAGTAAATTCTCCGATTATTTTTACAATTCTTCATATACACATCCAACAAAATATTAAACAACTCATTTTTGCCCACAACAGTCATAAGTGCGGTTGATAAGAGAATAATATTTTTTTCTTAAAGTTCTATCAGATTTCACACCTTTTTTGTAGCAATGGAATAATTTTTCTCATTTTTCTGATTTTTTCTTTGATTTTTCTCTATTTTTTATTTATATACAATACCTTTCGTCTATGTAGCGAGCTTTAGGTCGGTGGCTCCAAAACCAGTTGGCTTTAGGGCACCAGGTGTTAAAGCACCCCTACAGACTTAATTACTCAGACTTCAGATATATATATTTTTGCAGCATCTTTGATCCATGTGGCGAGCTTTGGGCCAGTGACTCCCAAACCAGTTGGTTTTAGGGTACTAGGTGTTAAAACACCCTTACAGACTTAATAACTCGGATCTCGGACGTTTTTTTTTTTACTCCATCACTTTTTGAGATGCTTCCTCTAATTAAACTAGAGAACTGAATATTACAAACTTTTCAATTTTAGCTCACGACCGTATGTTACTATGTATGTTGATAATACCTGCCAACTGAGTATAAGAAGATCCATTTTAGTCTGTTTTATGGAGAATTCACAAATTAAATAATTTAAAAAGGAAATAAACAAAATTAACTTGTTTTGAAATAGGTTTGAGATACGTCTCAGGAGTAGAAATTTCTTACTCGGCTATCTCTTACCAATTTCACGTTTTTAGTCAAAACAAAAACACAAAAAAACACAAAATATTTTTGTAATTTTTGAAAAATTTTCAATTTTTTTTGTATTTTTCGAAAAATTTGGAACAAAAACAAAAACAACATACAACTAAAAACAAGGTACTAATCAACTAATTCCCTCCCCCAAACTTAAATGAGCCATTGTCCCCAATGTCTTAAAAAGTAGAAGAAGAGTTTAGAAGGTCGTACCTGGTTAGCTGAAAATCTACTGGAAATTAAAGGTTAAGATCCAGATTAATTCTACGTCTCTTACCACGATCGTCGTCGGACCAATTTATCTTTGAAATGATAGGGTCAACTTTTGGTTCATAGGCTATGAGTTGGTCAATTAGATCTGGAGCAGTTCTGGCAGTAAAGAGAAGTTCTTTTAAAGGTTTTGATATGAACCCATTTCTCCGAGCATCATCAAGAAACACACAAAAGAAATCATAAAACCCATCAACGTTGTACAGCCCAATTGGTTTCCGGTGTATGTTCAGGTTCGCCCAAGATAGTAGAATAAAAAATTTCCTCCAATGTGCCCAAGCCACCTGGCAAAGCAATAAAAGCATCAGCACGGTTAATCATTTCTACCAGTCGTTCAGACATACCTGGCACGATCAGTTCCTCTCCGTTAGATGGTTCAATAAGATTTGCATCTGCCAAGGATTTTGGGATGATTCCCAAAACGAGACTGCCTCATTCCTGTACGGCCTTTGAAACGATCCCCATAAGTCCAAGATTTCCTCTGCCATATATTAAGTGCATATTCCTTGCAGCTAAGACTCGACCCAATTCCTGTGCTACTTCTATGTATTATGGTTTAGTACCAATAGTACTACCGCAAAACACACAAATGTTTTCAACTCGTCTTCTTGAAGTGGCTTCCATTTTTTTACTCTGGATGTCTTCAAAAGCGCAATGATGAGTTGAATTTATAATACCTGAAAAGGGTGAGTAAAAATAGCACAAGCATCTTCCAAAGGACGATTAGTAGCAAAATAGTAAAATAGATCGTGATAGTCAAAAAGATCTGGATCCTGTCGGAGGAAATAAAAGAAAACAACAAAACAAATCACAATTATTAGGAAAAGACAAAGAGATATAATATGTACAAGAATTTACAGCTTGATTAATGTCTATGCGTCAGGGACAAGCTTCCCATCCAATTTTCTTATAAATTGGCAAACAGGGTCTTTTTGAGTCAGATTCCCAAGACTTAACTGTTGTCTTTCTTTTTGAAATTGTGCATGTAATTTGCGAATGGCTATATGAACATATCCACTGGGATGCGTCTCAAGAGTTGAAGATATATCATCTAAAGACTCCTTACTCAAGCCATCCCTAATGAATTTAATTTTGTCTTCGTGATTAACAGACACCATTCCTAAAGAACGACAACGAGTATTGCAATTCCAACCTGCACATTTGTAACAAACACCCATTTGCTTAGCTCTTCGTTTCTTTGCATAGGTGCTTCTTCCAAAACCAGGCAGATGTGAAATAAAAGAGTCAGAGGATTCACCTGCCAATCGGACTCGTGCTTCAATTACCCAACGAATGTCATTGGGAACACCATGGATCGTCAGTAACCTCATCCGTTCCAAGCGAGCTTTGTAAACTTTCATTAGAGATTTTTGAGGGAGAGAAGGAAATTGCTTGTGAAGATTTGCGAGAGCTTCTTCCATCTTGAAATGACTTAATCTGCAAAAACTAAACACACAAAATTAAATCCCACCAAATCACAATATATACAAAAATTGCATGGGTTGCCTCCCTGCGAGCGCTAAGTTTAATCGTCGTCAGCTAGACGTGACTTTTCGAATGTTTATGCTGGATCTGAAAGTGTGAAACTTTCTTTTTGTCGCTCAAATGATTCTCCCCAGTAGTGCTTGACACGCTGACTGTTAACTTTGAATGTGTTGTTGGTATTGGGATCCAGTAACTCAACAGCTCCATATGGTAAAACCTGAGTGATCACAAATGGTCCGGACCACCTAGATTTCAACTTTCCAGAGAAAAGTTTTAATCTCGAGTTGTACAACAACACATGATGCCTTGGTTCCAACTGTCTGTGCACTATTTTTCGGTCATGCCATTTTTTGGTCTTTTCCTTGTACAATTTGGCATTCTCATAAGCCTGTAGGCGAAATTCCTCCAATTCATTGAGTTAGTGAAGTATTTTCTCTCCTGCAGCTTGTGAGTCAAGATTCAACTTCTTCAGTGCCCAGTACGCCTTGTGTTCAAGCTCAACTGGCAGATGGCATGCTTTCCCAAACACCAATTGATATGCGGACATACCAATGGGTGTCTTGTAAGCTGTTCGGTAGGCCCATAATGCATCATCCAGTTTTGTAGACCAGTCCCTCCTTGTTGATCCAACGGTTCTTTCTAGGATTCTTTTGATCTCCCTGTTTGAAACCTCAACCTGTCCATTTGACTGTGGATGGTAAGCAGTGGCAATCTTGTGAGTAACTCCGTATTTGGATAGGAGTGCATTAAAGTATCTGTTGCAGAAATGTGAGCCACCATCGCTGATAATTGCCCGAGGTGTTTCGAATCGAGTGAAAATGTTCTTTTTCAGGAATTTGATCACTACTTTTGAATCATTGGATGGCAGTGCAATTGCTTCAACCCATTTGGAGACATAATCTACAGCAACCAGGATGTACAGGTTTCCAAATGATGGAACAAAGGGTCCCATGAAATCAATACCCCACACATCGAATATCTTCACTTCCAGAATGTTTTGCAACGGTCCTTCATTTCTTCTCGAAATATTCCCCGTTCTCTGGCACCTGTCACATTGAAAAGCAAAAACATAAGCATCTTTAAAAAGTGTGGGCCAGAACAAACCTGATTGAAGAACTTTTGCTGCAGTTTTGTTTCCGTTGAAGTGTCCGTCTGTTGATGAATGACAGTGTTGCAAAACACTGTTGACCTCCTCCTGTGGAACACAACGTCTCAATAATTGATCAGCACAGCGTTTAAACAGGTACGGTTCATCCCAGACATAGTGCTTGACTTCTTTGAAGAACTTATTCCGTTGCTGAGTTGTCCATTCCAACGACCATTTTCCTGACACAATGTAGTTGACATAGTCAGCATACCAAGGGACTTCCTGTTGTTTTATGGCAAACAGCTGTTCATCTGGAAAAGTTTCTTTGATTTTCAGTTCTTTGTCAACTGTTTCTCCATTCTCGAGCCTCGATAAGTGATCTGCCACCTGGTTTTCTGTCCCTTTCCTGTCTCGAATCTCCACGTCAAATTCTTGTAGAAGAAGTATCCAACGGATCAATCTGGGTTTGGCATATTTCTTTGTGATCAAATATTTGATTGCTGAATGATCCGTGTAGACCACCACTTTGGGACCCAACAGATAGGAGCGGAATTTGTCAAAAGCATACACAACTGCGAGCAACTCTTTTTCAGTGGGTTCCGACTATTTTGGAACCGGAACCTACCCGGATAAAATTGGTTCCTTCATTTTTGGAACCGGATCCTACCCGATTACAACCGGTTCCGATTCCAAACCCGGAAAACCGGTCCGGTTCCAACCGGTTCCGGGTAGAACCGGAACTGGTGCTCACCCCTACCTATTATGCAATCCCCTGATTGGTCATTGTCATTTGAGCTAATATATGATGCTAGTGATTATGCAGTTGGTGCAGTTCTAGGGCAAAGAAATGAAGGTAAGCCGCATGTGATATATTACGCTAGTAGAACATTAAACAGTGTACAAATGAATTACACTACCACAGAAAAAGAACTATTTGCTGTAATATTTGCATTGGATAAATTTCGATCATATTTAATCGGTTCTTCAACTGTTGTTTACTCTGATCATGTTGATGTTAGATATTTGATGTCTAAACAGGATGTCAAACCAAGATTAATACGGTGGATTTTGTTGCTTCAAGAATTCAATCACACAATCAAAGATAAAAAAGGGGGCAGAGAAAGTGGTTGCAGATCACTTATCGAGACTCACAAATGAGTCACTAATCGATACCACTCCCATCAATGATTTTTTTCCCGATGAATATTTATTTTCGGTAAATTAATGCCTTGGTATGCTAATATTGTCAATTTTCTTGCAATAGGAAAGATGCCCCCAGACTGGAGCCAACAAGATAAAAGGAAATTTTTGACCGAGGTCAAAAGATTCTACTGGGATGATCCTTATCTGTTTAAATGCTGCCATGATCAGATTTTCAGACGATTCATACCTGACAGTGAGTTAAATGGTGTTATTCAATTTTGTCATTCAAAAGTATGTGGAGGTCATTTCTCATCTAAGAAAACCGCTGCAAAAATCTTGCAGTGTGGATTTTATTGGCCCACTATTTTTAAAGATATATACACTTTCTGTAAAACTTGCGAAAATTGTCAAAAGTTAGGATCTATTTCAAAAAGAAACATGATGTCTTTAAATCCCATCCTTATCATCGAAATCTTTGATTGTTGGGGGATAGATTTCATGGGCCCATTTCCACCATCCTTTGGATTTTTATATATTTTAGTTGCAATCGATTATGTTTCAAAATGGGTCGAGGAAATTCCTTGTCGGAACAATGATCACAGAACTATGATCAAATTTTTAAAAGAAAACTTGTTGAGTCGATTTGGAATTCCTCGGGCCATAATAAATGATGGAGGTAAACACTTTTGTAATAGACCTTTTGAATCCTTAATGAAAAAGTATGGAGTCACACATAAAATTTCCACCTCTTATCACCATCAGACAAATGGACAAGTATAATTAGCAAATAGGGAAATTAAACAAATTCTAGAAAAAAACGGTTAACCCAAATCGCAAAGATTGGCCTCTTCGACTAACTGATGCACTCTGGGCATATCGAACAGCTTTCAAAACATCCTTGGGTATGTCTCCCTATCGTCTAGTTTATGGAAAACCTTGTCATTTGCCTGTAGAACTTGAGCATAAAGCATTTTGGGCTATTAAAGCATTTAATTCAAACCTTGAAAATGTTGGTCATGAACGTAAATTGCAACTAAATGAACTTGAATAGTTAAGGAATGATTCATATGAGAATACGAAAATTCTTAATGCTAAAACTAAAGCCTTTCATGATAGTCAAATTTCACAAAAAAATATTTGAAGTTGGTCAAAAGGTTTTGCTTTATAATTCTCGTCTTAATTTATTTCCTGGAAAGTTAAAATCCAAATGGATTGGCCCATTTATTGTGAAATACGTTTACCCATATGGGGCTATTAATATTGAGAATCCTACAGACGGTGATGTGTTAAAGTAAATGGACAGCGTTTGAAACCCTTTTTGGAGTACTCAAAATTTCAAGAAACTTTTTTCCTATCAGACCCAGTATACCTTGATTGATGTAGTTTCTTTCATGTTCTATTTAATATTTCTGTAATTTCCATTTTTTCTTAGTTTTGCAGTGTTCTTGTTCTTTTATTTTATCTCACACCCCGGTAAAGCAGCGGATAACGGTACTCCGTGACTCAAGTCGGTTATTTCAGTTTCCTAAAAATACTGATACCCTACAAACCAAGGCATGGAAGAGACTCTCGCAACCTCTATAAATATTTTCATGCACTTCCCAGAAATGCTCTGATTAAAATTTACAAAGCCCGCACAGAAAGAATGAGAATTCTTATGATTCATGGTATTCCTAGTGATATTCGTTGGGTAATCGAAGCAATGGTTCGTTTGGCAGGTGAGTCATCTGACTCCTTCATTCCTTACATGCATGGTTTAGGGAAAATCACCTATTCTAAAAAACTAAGAGCTAAACAAATGAGTGTTTGTTATAAGTGTGCACGTTGTACGTGCAACACTCGTTGTCGTTCTTTAGGAATGATGTCTGATAATCGTCAGGATAAAATACAATTCATTAGGGATGGACTGAGTAATGAGTCTTTTGATGATATATCATTGACTCTTGAGACGCATCCTAGTGGATATGTTCATCGTGAAATTCTCAGATTACTCACACAATTTCATAAAGAAAGACAACCATACAATCTCGGGAATCTGACTTTAAAAGACCTTGTTTGCCAATTTATAAGAAAATTGGATGGGAAGCCTATCCCCGACCCATAGAGGGCGTTCAAGCCGTTACTGGACGTAAAACCAGAGGAAGATGTGAGCCACAATCACAACTACCAGTACATATTTTTGCATTGATTTTCTTTACTTTAAATTATTGTTTTCTTTTACTTTTTGCCGACAGTATCTAACATTTTTTGTTCACGATCTATTTTTCTGATAGTTGTCATTTTGCAGATATTAGTGCATTTCTCACTCACCCTTTTCAGGATCTATAAATTCAGCTCGTCATTTCCATTTCCTCAACACATCTAGCTAAGAGAGGCAGCACAAATGGAGACAACTTCAAAACGACGATTCACTAATATCTGTGTATTTTGTGGAACTAGCTCCGGAACTAAACCAGAATTTGTTGAGGGAGCAAGGGAATTGGGTAGAGTTATGGCAAACAGAAATATGCACTTAGTATATGGTGGTGGAAATCTTGGATTGATGGGGTGTATTTCAAAAGGTGTACAAGAAGGTGGAAGTCAAGTTTTGGGGATCATCCCAAAACCTTTAACAGAAAGCCACATCATCGGAAAATCAAATGGAGAAGAATGTATTGTCCCAGGTATGTCTGAAAGACTCACTGAAATGATCGATCATGTTGATGCTTTCATTGCTTTACCAGGTGGGCTTAGAACGTTGTAAGAAATATTCACTGTTGCGTCATTGGCAAACTTGAATATTCACCAAAAACCTATTGGGCTATTTAATGTTAATGGATTTTTCGATTTTCTTTTTGTATTTCTTGAATATGCTAAAAGAAATGGGTTTATTTCAAAACCGGTAAGAGATATCTTCCTAACTGCAACGAACAGCTGATGATTTAATTGACCAACTTTTAGCTTATGAACCAAAAATCGACCATATTCTTTCCAAGTTGAACTGGTCTGGTAACGATCGTGGCAAAAATCTCAAAGTAAACCTGGACCTTAATATGTAATCTTTAGTTATGACTGTCAATTTCACAATTACCAGGTGATATCTTCTAAACTCTTTCTTTCTTTCTTTAAACATTGTGGACAATGTCTCATTTTGGTTGGGGGAGATAATAGTTTAGGAAATAAATAATTTTCATGTTTATGTCTGTTTCATTGATGTTAGTTTTTACCGTGTTTTTATTTTGTGTGTAAAAATATATATCCATATATATACACACAAACTAACAATAAATTTGTTTTCTAAACCAAGTGGAATTGTTGTTCAGAGGTGGCTGTGTAAGGAGTTTTCACTCCTGAGACGCATCTCAAAATAATTCGTAACAAGTTATTTATTGTTCCTTTCTTTTTTGAATCATTTAAATTTGTGAATTCTCCATAACATTGATTAAATTTGATCTTTATATGCTCGTTTGGCTGATATTATCAAAAATATGGTAACATATGACCATGGGTGGTAAGTGAAAATTCTGTAATATTCAGTTCTCTAATTAATTGGAGGAAACACCTAAAAGCAATGAAATTTCTTATTTTACAAAACAAAAAAAAAAGGAAAAAAAAAAAAAGAAAAGTGAAGTTTGAATAAAGTTCGTTTCGTAGCCTTTCTAACCCGAGCAATTAAGTCCGAATGGGTGTTTTAACACTTAGTATCCTAAGGTCAACTGGTCTGGGAATTACTGGCCCAAAGCTCGTTACAAGGGTTAAAAAGAAAGCTTAAGGAAATCAGACACTATTTATCTAAGATCTGAGCAATTAAGCCAGTAGGGGTGTCTTAACACCTAGTGCCCTAAAACCAACTGGTTTGGGAGTCACTGGCCCAAAGTTCGATACATGGATTGAAGATATGTTTAGAAATAAACTTTCACTGTCAAAAAATGTGTAAACTCTAATATAATTTTAGGACAAAAATATTACTCTCTTTTCAACAAATACATGTGATATTGTGGGCACAATATATTGATTAATACCTTGTTTTATGAGTATATGGAAGAATGGTAAAAAAACAATATAGGAGAAGTCATTTATTTGATCATTTAGAAAGAAAGAAAATAATTGTGGACTTATATAAGAATTTTTCTTTTAGATTCCGCTTGAATTACTAGGGACTAGTAATAAGATGGTTGGGGGTGTGATGAATACTAAAAAGTGCATATTTATTAGACGATAAGTTAATCATTTCACACTTATAGTTTCATTAATCCCCTTAAATTGACACATTTGTGTAAATATTTTAAAGTTATGCTTTGAGTGCTTTTACTGTGTTATTTTATATTTTTGTCAGGAAAAATACTGCTCGGAAGCTCGACGGGACAAATCAGACGTGAAAAAAATATATTATGCAAGCACGTCGTAAAATCGGTAAGTACGTCGTAAAATCTGCAAGCACGTCGTAAAATCGGCAAGCATGTCGTAAAATCTGCAAGCACGTCATGACACGTGGAACCTTTACGTCGTGACACGTGTCCCCAACGTGGCTTCACCATTCTTTGACACGTGTCCACAACATGCATTCGCTGGTATGGGCGGCGAATTTGCCTATAAAAATGAGCGTCCGACATTAGAAATTTTCATACTTTCTTTCCTGATTCCTTTGTAATTCTTGGAGAGAGAGTGTCTTGTTTGTTTATTTACTTAAAGCTTGTAATGTATTTTTCTTTCAATAAAATAATTATGTTTTATTACAAAATGAGTAGCTAATTTCTTTTCTGTTGGAGTAAGGGTGAAGCTTTTATAATGAGAACATAGATTAAACTTGCTTTTATTATAATAAATAAATTAAAATATAATGATTAAAACTTGATTTAAATCTAGATTAATTATTGACAATCTTTATACCGCCTTTATGGCTGGTTTTATCTGCCTACCGCCTTTATGGCTGGTTTTATCTGTCTACCACCTTTATGGCTGGTTTTATCTTTATATCGCCTTTATGGCTGGTTTTATCTGTCTACTGCCTTTTATGGCTGGTTTTATCTTTATACCGCCTTTATGGTCGGTTTTATCTGATTTTGGCATAATTAAGTACTTTGGTAGGACTTGTTATAGACAAACGGTATCACCGCCTTTATGGCTGGTTCTTTTTATTGGCATAATTAATTCTTGTAATAAATTAAGTGGGTATAAAAAGGCAATTTATAAATTATTATAAAGCGAGATTTATAAATGTTTAAAAGACTAAAAGTGGATCACCTAACTCCAGCATTTCCTTCTATTACTGTATTCCAACCTAAAATCCCCAACTACTTCAACAAAGCAAACTTTTCATTCTCGTACTGTTAAATATTCTATTTTGCTAAATCTCTTCTCTGTAGATCGACCCCGGACTCACCGGGTTATTTTATTACTTCGACACTCTTATACTTGGGAGTAAAATACCACTTTTCGAGCTTGTCAGTAAACATTTACAACAGTAAACATTGACAATAAGGGAGATTTCAAATTTTGAAATATTAAAAGTGGGTCCTCTAACCCCAGCATTTTCTTTTATTGTGATTTTATATTTTTAATTTCCAACATTTACTTTATTTAATTTTCAGCATTTATTTTATGTCTTTTATTTTATTTAAGCCTTTATTAGTCTTAGATATGTGTCGTAACTAAGTCAGTTATCTGGGGTTGTGATGAATTCTAATATCACCGAGTTATAAGAGGTTATTTTATAGTTTGGGTAAAATAAAGGTTTACTTATTAAGTCTTAATAAGGTTTACTCATGCAAGTGTAATAGGAGGTTCTGTTTACCGATGGTACGGAAACAGCTTCGCTCTGGATGGACCCCTCGGAATCCCATTGGTAGTATGACTATGTGTCTATGGGAATCCGAATCAGGGTAGGTATATTTGGTCTTAACCTGAGACTTGCATCGCTAATACTTGTGACAATCAGTATACTTTGGTTTTGGTCGTCTGGGGCTTTAACAGGTTTTGTGTACGCCTCTTCTGGGTATATTGAGAATCATAGTGTATTGGGTGTGATGTAAAAATGGAAGTATCACTTCAGTCATATGGAGATGATGATCACGTAGGATACGGAACTAGTACTCTTAAGTACCGTAGTCATCGGGATAACATGACTAGGTCATGATTATCCGATTATTGAGACTAGTTACCAGAGATCTGATATATGTTTCGTTCGGGGCAGACACAATTCCAGCCCTAGGACTAGCATGTGACATATGATACTGGATTGTAATACGCAATACTAGGTATACTACACCTGACAAAGATTACATATTCCTTTAAAGAATATTTCTGGAGAATTGGGTAGGCACGATGCTTTCCTAGAAGCTAATCATGTCTTGTAAATCGGTAAGGACGTGGTACCGGGTACGCACGTATGCGGATAGTCTGATGGCCGTATTTACTGCCAACATATCTAGGGATCTCTTGGGTCGCTTCTCGAATATTCACCGATGACATTTGACTCGAACAAGAATTAATCTGGGATTAATTATGAGAGAGAAAATTAATATGGGATTAATTACGGCAATAAATTAATATGGGATTAATTACGACAATAAATTAATCTGGGATTAATTACCAAAGAGAAAATTAATATGTGATTAATTGCGTCAAGAATTAATCTGGGATTAATTCGACTAGAAGAGAGAACATGATTAATTTGGAATTAATCGGTAAAGTAAATTTAATAGTTAAATTAGATTTTACTATTTAATTTATTTAATTGGGCTAAAATAATATATTAGATATATTAATCGAAATTGGATTTCAAAGCGGAATTAAAATTGGATTTTAATTCAAGCGAACGAATTAATTTGGAATTAATTCGTAAGCGACTTTCGTAATAATTATGTGAGGATAATTATTTAATTAAATTAGATTTAATTATGTCGCAACGGTAATTTCGTTTAGTTTGGAATTAAACGAACCCGGACCCAAGCGAAATTGCGTGTTGGATTGCCCGACTTAACTTTTGAATTTAAAGTGGGGCCCACCAACTTACATCAACATGTTTGACATATGATGGAAGTTTTTATTGATTAAGTAAGGCATGGCTTTGCTTATGAAACAGTCAAGCTTATTCCAACACATAAATACATAGTATATATTAATTTGGTCAACTTTGAAAGTTAGAACAAGTTACCATTCACAACAAACAAAACTCTTTTCTTCTCTCCCTAGCCATGGCCGAAACTTCGTTCTTTTGGAGGGGAAAAATTTTCTTTCATTTTTATTCTTGCTAGCACATAAAGGAGTGAAACGAAACTCACCCAAGGGTTTAGAACTTTATTCCAAGCTTGGAGCTTCATCTTCAATAAAGAAAAAGTCTTGAAATTATCCAACCAAAGTAAGTAATTTCCGCAACTTCTTTGGTAATTTTCACACACGAATAACTCTTAGACGATCTTGGCATGTTCTAGGAACACTTACATGTATGAAGTTCAAAACTTTTTGATGTTGGTGAAGAGTTCCAAGCTTTCCCTTGTGTTCCAAACTCTAGGATTGGTTTTCCTATCACCTTGTATGACTCCTTGAAGTGCTAGCTCACTTGAAATTTGAAACAAAATCTCAATGGGAGAGGAAGATGTTCTCGGAAATTGAAGAAAGGGAGAGAGAGAGTTTGATTTTTTTTTTTTTTTTTTTTTGTATTTGATTTTCTAAAAACCAATTACCATTTACCAAATCTCAAAGTTGGTATATGTGTCTTCATAATGATTAAAATAAAAACAAAGTGTGTTGGACTTTGATTGAGTGTATAAAAAGCAATTCAAGATTTCATTCAATCATCAACTACTTCCATCACTAGTCAAACTAGTTGATGTAAGTCAAGTGGGTCCCACCACTTGTAAATCCGAATTTAAGTCGAACAATCCAACACGTAACTTCGCTCGGACCCGGGTTTGTTTAATTCGGAATTAACGAATTTGCCGTTACGACATAATTAAATATTAAAGTCGCTTACAAATTAATTCTAAATTAATTCGTTTGCCCGAATTAAAATCCAATTTTAATTCCGCATTGCTAGACTTTGAATTCCGCATCACTAGTTAAAATCCAACAAAGTGTGTTGGACTTTGATTGAGTGTATAAAAAGCAATTCAAGATTTCATTCAATCATCAACTACTTCCATCACTAGTCAAACTAGTTGATGTAAGTCAAGTGGGTCCCACACTTGTAAATTCCGAATTTAAGTCGAACATCCAACACGTAACTTCGTTCGGACCCGGGTTCGTTTAATTCGGAATTAACGAATTTGCCGTTACGACATAATTAAATATTAAAGTCGCTTACAAATTAATTCTAAATTAATTCGTTTGCCCGAATTAAAATCCAATTTTAATTCCGCATTGAAATCTAATTTTAATTTATATATCGAATATATTATTTAATCGATTAATTCTAAATTAATCGTTCTCTCTCTACTAATCGAATTTTATCCCAGATAAATTCTTGTCGTAATTAATCCTAGATTAATTTTCTCTCTCTCATAATTAATCACAGATTAATTCTGTTCGAGTAAAATGTCATTGGTGAATCTTTGGGAAGCGACCCATGAGATTCCTGGATATGTTGGCAGTAAATCTGGTCGTCGGACTATCCGAACACGTGTGTACTCCGTACCACGTTCTTACCGATTTATAAGACATGGTTGGCTTCTAGCAAAACACCGTGCCTACCCAATTCTCAAAAATATTCTTTTAAGGAATACATAATCTTTATCAAGCGTAGTAATTAAGTATGCGTATTACGATCCAGTATCGGATGTCACATGCTAGGCCTGAGGTTGAATTGTGTCCTGCCCCATACGAATCATATTCGGATCACTAGCAACTAGTCTCTTTAATCGGATAATATGACCTTGTCATATTATCCCGATAGTTGCAACATATTAGAGTACCAGTTTCTTATCCAGGCGTGATCATCGTCTCTATATGACTGAAGTGATACTTCCATCTTGACATCACACCCAATACATTATGATTCTCAATAAACCCAAAAGAGGCATACACAGAACCTGTTAAAGCCCCGGACAACCAAAACTAAAGCGTACTGATTGTCGCAAGTATTAGCGATGCAAGTCTCAGGTTAAGACCAAATACACCTACCCTGATTCGGATTTCCATAGACACATAGTCATACTACCAATGGGATTCGGAGTGGTCTATCCAGAGCGAGTCTGTTTCCGTACCATCGGCAAACAGAACCTCTTATTACACTTGCATGAGTATCCAATACCCAAATATATGAGAACTATGTCGTTACGCTTCCATAACGCGCACAAGTGCAATACTAGTCTATTCCGCATTATCGATGTCCAATCTCGATAATACTACGACTAATCCAGAACTAATCATAAGGACTTTATAATTTATATATATTCAAGTAATCTAATTACAAAATGATAAAATTGCAATTTCCTTTGTCACATAGTTAATTTGTATAAAAACCACAATGTCTTTTATAAATAGTGATGCTATGGGTCATAATTGTCCAACAGATGGCTGTTGAGAGTGACATATTGAAACTATCTTGTAAGGCGGTCAACTATTGCTTCTGAGTTTTGCTAAACTCTTTCTTTACGTGAAGTGTCTCGGGTCCTTCCATAAAACTCGAGGGAGGAGTAGAGGTGGCAATTTGGGTTATGATTCATTTATTCACTTTAGAGCGAATATGAGTTTGAAAAATGTATTTGTTTAATAAAAGAGTCAATTCAATTCGATTCGTTTATTAAATGAATCGAATACGAATTTAAGCTCATTGATTTGTTTATTCGTTTATGATTCGTTTTATTATTTTCTCTTACTTGTTTTGTTAATTTTCAATTAAGATTCAAGAAATTATGTCTAATTACATAGAAAAATAATATTTTCGTTATTTAGTGAGGTATTTTCAATAAATATATTAATTACATATTTCATTTATTTTTTTGATTCATTTTAATTTAATTAATACTACTTATGTATGAAAAAAATATTTATAATTTAAGCAATATAATTTTTTTATTTATTTTTTCGGAATTTAAAATAAAAAATGAAAGAAAGGATCGTCCAGGGGACGACATATCGTTCCCCTTTCTTAATTTTTTTTATTTTATATTATTTTTTTTAATTCCGAAAAAAAAAGGTTTCATGATTTTTTTTTTAAAATATATATTTTATTTAAAGTTGCGTTGATTTTGATTCTGATTCTGATTCCGATTCCGATTTTATATTTTTTATTAAAAGTTATTTGTCTTATTTAATTTCGTAAATTAGTATCTATATCTACTTTTACTTTTTTTTTTTTAAAAATATTTTATTAAAAGTTGTGTTGATTCTGATTTTGATTTTATATTTTTTTATTAAAATTTATTTGTCTTATTTAATTTCGTAAATCAGTATACATATCTACTTTTAATTTTTTTTTTTAAAAATATTTTATTAAAAATTGTGTTGATTCTGGTTCTGATTTTATATTTTCTTTATTAAAAATTATTTGTATTAGTTAATTTCGTAAATCAATATCCATATTTATTGATTTTTTTTTAAAAAAATATGTTATTAAATTTGTTGTTTTTTTTCCATCTGTTATCCCAGCTGGTTCGACTAGATGGCTTGGGAATTTTCACAGTGACAGGGTATGGGCTCATCTCTAGATGATTTGAAATACACACAAACATGCATTGGGCAGTGGAGCACTTTTATTGTCCTGTGCGTGGGGCACCTTAATTTGCTCTCTAAGCATGTGCTCTGTGCTCATTGTCAATTTACGTGTAGGAGACTCTTGCTTGGAAATGGCTTGGACACGTTCACGTGATTTTGTCTGTGTCCCGAGATCAACTTGTGCAAGTGGGCCATTAAAACAAAACAAATGCTTGTTTCTTTTTGCGTGTGGCCGATTCCAAAGCCTCGCAGTGAGCTTCTTAACTGGTACTTGCTTTGGGTTTTTTCACAGCACGTAAATTATCGTTTGGCAGCTTGTAAGGCAAAGTTTTATGCTCCTGTGTTTTTTTGCTGTCTTCTTTTGTCTTTATGGAGACATTTTCTTGAGCCACGTGGAACTTTTCGATGGGACATGGCAAAATTTTGGATTTGGCAGCCTTTGCTTGCCTTTGAGCGTTTGGTAGCTTGCAAGTCAACGTCATTTTCTATTGATGTGGGATGTTGGAAGGCTCTTTTGGGCTTTTATATTGCTCTAGGCTCGGGCTTGCTTAATGGACGACTTCATGAGGTGTATTTTTTAGAATATAATTTGTTGATGGTGTATTTTGAGTGTTTGTATCTAATATCGAAAAATGTTTTTGTATATTTTCATGTTTCAAGTTAATAAATAAATATTACACAATCATAAGATAATCAACTCATATTTAGAAGAATATTAGTAGGATTCACAACCCTAAATATGTGCATATCATTAATTTAGCTTGAAACTTGCTTAATTTTTATTTAATTGTTAGTTTAGGTAAAAACACCATCCCAACCAACAATTAATTTACATACTGTAGGAATTTAACTTCAAATATTAATAACAATCAGTACCAGATCTACTAGGTTAAGAAAGGGGAACGCCCTTCTCTACCGGGACGCCGACGAGGATTCCCCGCTTCAGAGAAGGGAAAACGCCCTCTCATCTCTTTTCTTCTTTTAAAAAAAAAAATTATCAAAAAATAGATATGTTTATTATATATATATATATATATATTATAATTAGCAATAAATAAAAAAAATTGGATATATAATAGATTTGAAAACGAAATTGTGGTGAAAGGAAAAGGATAAATAAGAAATTATAAGGGAGATAAAAAGTAAAATGGACCGGTGAGAGGAAATAAGCCCTCATTTCATTTTGGCCTCTCTCCTCCTTGGCCGAAAAGATAAGGGGCCATTTTGACTTCTCTAATGAATTGGCCGACAGAAGCAAAAGGCATGTGGCCATTAAATTTTCTAATTTAAAAGCCAATTGAATTGCTCTCTGACTTCTTTAATTATAGTCTCTGATTTGCAAATTAAAAGAAAGAAATAGCTTTTTACTTTTCTTTTAGAAAGAAAAAAAAATCCTCTGCTTCTATCTGTTTTGGCAGAAAATGACATATGCTTTGAAGGATAGGCCGAATAGCCACTGCCTCTGTCTTACAAGATAAGGCCGAATTGGCCTCTGCATTTTGCCGAATTGACCACTTCTTGCTCTTTTGATTTTTGGCCGAGCAACAATTTGGTTTTTTTCTTTTGAAACAAAAGCAATTGGCCCGAATGAAAATTAAAAGCAATTGGTCGATTGCTTCCCTCTTGGGCACAAAATTATTCCATTTTGTTATTGATAGCACATAAGGAGTCAAATGAAGGTGATAGAGATATTCACCATGAGCTTGGAAGTTTCAACATCCATAAAAGTTTTGAACTCAACCGATCAATGTAACTTTCAAAAAAAAAAGTCTAATAATCATGAATACTAATATTCATATTCCTTTTGTTTAGAAGATGTTGATGGTGTATTTTTGGCGAATGCTTTGAACAGTATAAGCCAAGGGAAAGATAAGATGTTCCCCTTTTTGAAGGTCAAGTGTTTAGAGGGTCTGGGTCGTTCATCGGCCAGGAAGAATAGTCCGGGCATAGTTTCCCAGATCAAGCCAACCAAAGCTTGCGATGTCCGTGAAGGGGTTTTAAGGGGGAATAACGGTAATGCAGCGGAATAGTGGAAAATCAAAATTTTCCGATTTCAAAATTTTTCTCGGATCAATTAAATAAACTTATTTATTTAATTATCCAATTATCAAATTCTGAAAATTAAACAAGAGATCAAATTTCTTGGTAATTACCGAATTGGCCCAAAACTTTATAAATTGATTATTTAGCCCAAAATATTCAAATATAATTTTGGATGATTCTAAATCATTTCTAAAATATTTTTCAACACATCTAATACATCAAAATCAGATTTCACACAAATCCCCAATTTTTGAGTAATTGACGTGAGCACCCCAAATTTTTCAAGTAATTGCATTTTGGTCCCTTTTGTTCAAAACATGCCAAGATCAAATCCAATTAACCCCAAAAATTACATGCATCATATTCATACCATAATATGAAAAGCCCCAAATTTGGAGTGGGTTATGAACCCAATTTTTTCAATTTCATCAAATTGTCCAATTTCACCAAATTTAAAAATCCAACACTTTAATCCATTCAATACTTAACCACCAATCAAGCTCACCACTTTGAAATAACTCTAGAAGAACAATTCTAGAGTCACCAATGAGTATGTCAAATACCTTTATTTGACAATTTATTAATGGTATTTAATAATATCTATATTAAATACAAATACACATAATTAGGAAATGACGATTCAACCCGTTTGCATGTATTTTTCGTTTAACGTTTAAACGATTTAATAAATAATCATCATTATTCATAAAAAGTTGCCCTAGTGCTCTACGAGTATATTTCATTAGTGAGACTCTCTAATTCAGGTATATCCATCACAAAATCAATTTCGTGTCCATAATTTACCCACCCGTAAATCATGACGATCACGTATAAACTAGCTGAATCATACAGGTCGAGATCATTGCATACGTATAATCCATTCGTCACAAGTATTCGGATAATCCCAAAGATATAGATGTAAACGTCAAATCTCTATAGGTATTATCCCGTCGACGTATCTATTAGCAATCTCTAAATAACATTCGGAACTTACTTCCGAAGTTTACTGTGGCCACAGATTTAACAGACTGCTAATCACATATGGACTACCTATGCTCTGTACACAGACTGACGGGTCCTATCTTGACACACACAGGATATCCTGAGGATCGGTCCACACTCAACGAACAGACGGAGGTCTGATCTAAATAGATCGGTGACGTGACTATCATCTAAGTGTGGAGGATGTCTCTACATCCACAGTGGTATCTCAAGTCGAAGGACCACTATGCTACTCAACCCCGAGAATTCTATTGACGTTGGTGTACCATCCATTAAGAATCTTTGGTGAGGTCGTTAAGTGTTTATCCATTATAAACACCTACAACATCTATACGAGTCTCCCTATACTCATGGTTCATTGGGATAAACCATCAGACCAGTCTCGATATAACGACATGTACTGGTCTCAACGGATTTGACTAACTGACCTGTGTTAGTGAATCTTGACCAGGAACTATGTTTGATAATATACATTTAGCAGTGACACTTCTCAATGTCAATTACAAACTAACTTTGTAACTGTGTACTGCGTTTATATATTATCGGGCCTTTGTCTAATATTACATATCATTAAACCCACATTTAGTTTCAATCTAATAGTAATTAGATCAAATACGTAAATAAAAACAAGAGATGTAACCACTAAGAAAGTAATATTATGGAAAAATGGATTTCGTATTCATGAATCAGACATAAATACGCTCCGGATTGGCGCTCTGAGCACCAACCCCAACAATTTCTCTCCCACTTACTATTGCTAATCCATGGTATCATATATACATCTCAATGTGTATCATATACACGTAGCCCTCAAAGCTCACCTAGCACTTAAGAGGTAGGCAACAAGAAGTAAGTCTGCTATAACATAATGAGTTTGTCAACAAACTCAATCGTTTCCCATAGCCAGCATCTTTCATATTTTGTAGAATCTAAATTATACATTAATATGAATCAGACGATACATCAGTATACATTAATACAAAATTTCTTCTCTAGTATTTTACATCATATGACATTGTCATTGTTAATGTAATAATGAGATGTTTATGAGGTAAAAAGGTTTACCTCGGTCTTATTTTTCTCTATGAAAGCAGTGTGAGTGGTCTATATTATATTTGGTATAAAGTTTTATATAACATATAAAACTAAGAGACTTGTGAGATACTGTTGGACGCAACAAGACTATCTGTGTGATAGTTAGTATAACTGTTTGATAGTTAGTATAACTGTTTGATAGTTAGTGTGTGTCTTATGTATAGTATTCATCTTTAGTAAATGATGATTCCTTTTTCGAAAGAGATATTGATTAGAATGTCTAATCAATCTTATGCATCATAGGATATGACATAATAAATATTATATTGAGTGCGATTATAGATATCAATTTAATCATAATTGTTACGATTTATTTTGATATCCTCTAGACCATAAGATGGGTCATGAAACATATTCTTATTATCTTTGAGATATTAAGAATGAGTTTCTTACTATGGAGAATGAATCTGCAACCATTAGGGTCAGATTAGTCTTGGGTCTAGTTAATGACGATAGACAGTCTACGCATAAAGAGTCAGAAAAGATGGCAGTGAGAGTGTCACAGATGATTCCACTATAATAGTGGAGTTAGTTGCAAATTATGAAGTAGTGACTTATGAAGTTTATAGTGACCTTATAGATTAGAAGTTTGTTATCAGTGTTGTGTTTATGGTTGTCTATAAAGTATTTTGGGATCTGATCCGTAAATACTTAGATAACTTAGTAGCTAAAGCACAATGTTGATAGAGCATCGGAGTCATATTGATGTAGAATTTAGATTCTACAAAATATGAATGATGCTTGATAAGGAAATGATTGTGGTTTGTTGGACAAACTCATGTAATATGTCAATAGCGAGCTTACTTGTTGTTGCCTACCTTTTGAGCGCTGGGTGAGTTCTTGAGGGCCGTGAGTATGTGATACACATTGGGATGTGTATATGATGCCATGGATTGGCACTAGAGCAAGTGGGAGAAATTGTTAGGATTAGTGCTCTGAGCGCCAATCCGGATCGTATTTATGTCCGATTCATGAATACAAGCAATCCATTTTTCCATAATATACTAATTTAAATGGTAGCACCTCTTCTCTTTTTATACGTATTCGATCTAATTTCGATTAGATTGAAACTAAATCCAATTTAGT